>JAZGTH010000012.1:1235000-1247500 GCA_036877525.1 Chromobotia macracanthus
AGAGGGAGAGAGAGACAGTGTGAGAGAGAGAGAAATAAAGAGAGAGAGAGAGACAGTGTGAGAGAGAGAAATAAAGAGAGAGAGAGAGACAGTGTGAGAGAGAGAGAAATAAAGAGAGAGAGAGGGAGAGAGAGACAGCGAGAGAGAGAGAGAAATAAAGAGAGAGAGAGAAATAAAGAGAGAGAGAGGGAGAGAGAGACAGTGAGAGAGAGTAATAAAGAGAGAGAGAGGGAGAGAGAGACAGTGAGAGAGAGAGAGAGAGAGAGAGGGCGAGAGTCCAACTGCACAAGCTTAACTGCACATTATAACATACAGTCATATTTAGAAAGAGCAATGACATTCCTGATTTAGGATAAATACAACTTAAAATCAATAAAAGAACAATAAAATCAGTGAAAGAACAGCTCAACCAAAAATGAAGATTCTGTTTCAACAGTTCAAACATCAACAATAAGACCTAAAAAAACCAAAAAAAAGCCATTTGAATGTTCTTTAACCTCTCATGAGTGTGACATGCTTTAGTTTAGCTGAGCTTCAGCACACAGTGAACACTTCCAGCTGGTTCTCACACTTCATAACACCGGCTTACAGGGTGAAGATAATTTTGCCAAGTGTTTAAAAGGCCTAAGTGTTTAATAAACCCTAATCATAAAAACCAGAGGGAATTAACAGGTTATTGAGAATTGTGTATAAACCCGTAACCCAGACCTAAACACACAAAAGCATAACTTTCATATGGGGCTGAATTTAGAACCACAACTTTTGCGAGCTGGTTTCAGTGTGCACACAAAACTAGATTGATAGCAGACATGACTTTCTGATTTCTGATCCAGCTTTCTGATCAGGTTATTGCTAATGAACTGAAACACAGTCTTCTTGCAATACACTCACAGTAATTATCTGTAATTAAACGACTGCACAGAGACATTAGACAAATGTGTCATGCAGAACACTTTCACAGTTATGTAGCAGTGTCAGTCACCTCTGCACGACCAGCGAGCGCGTCCACATTTATAGACCCAGCAGAATGTTGCCATCACCACCTACCAGCACGCTTGATCAGACGCGCAGGAAAAACTCAGCGTCTTTTCTGTCACCTGCCCACACAGACACATGCTATCCTTCCTCAAGCTGCTCTAATGCGTCACTGCTTTCACACACACACCCATAAATAACACACACTGGAAGGAACGTTACAACAGGGAAATCCTATTTATATCCTTTGACTTTACAAACAGTGTTTGTTGTAACTGGAACTGAGCCATCTGTGAGATTGCACTTCAGGAACAAGAAACACGGGTGATGTGATATTGTTACCCTGTAACCCGACTCAGCTCTACTGAAGTTGAAAACAGTCAGATGAGTCTCTCTCAACAGAAACGGTTGGTATTCTAGGGCAATAAAATAATGATATTTTGTTTTGTCTGACAAGATTAAATATTTGTTTGGTCATTTGTTTTTTTGTTATGCACCTCCCAGTCACCGTAAAACACTGTGCCATACAACGTAATGCGGTTTACAGCTTTAAATCAATTTCATATAGATTTCACAGTTAGTGGAATGACTGCATGCAATGCGACAAAAGACGCACAGGCAATACTATTTCATACAGTACTGCAATACATACAATTAACATCTGTTTATGAAGTGATTACAGCAGCGCAGACAGAGTTCTACAATAAACAGCACAACTGAATTCCTGTGAACACAGAAGCTGATCACGCAGTCACTGATTTATTAAACAGGCTGCAGGAAACTTGGTCAAAAATTGCCATTGTCTCAAGTGTAATAGTTGGAGGGGCAGAGCTGGAGTGTATGTGAGAAGCACTTTTCTTGCACTCAGAAAATGAATTTCAAGCATTGCTGCGTTCAGTTCTGCAGTTCACACCTTGTCAACCTCAGGAAAACAGTGAAAACAGCTTGTGTGTGCTGAACAAACAGAAACATTCACATGCACACGGTCACTCCCTCAGTCAGACAGAATTGAGATAAAACCCCACAGACAGAAATCTAGTTAACCCGCCGGACGGTGCAAAGTGAACAGTATAACCAGATAACAAATGACTAAATCGAACTGAAATGGATAAAATGAATTTCTCAGTTTCTGCTGATGAAGGTGCCCCGGTCTGTGAGGTGAGCAGGTTACACTGACAGACCTACATGTTCTTTTACACTCCATTTGACTCCATTTGTCCATCATTTAAAATCACTTAAAAGCCCCATCCACAGCAGGGAGGTCATCTCCTGTATAGAGAATGCCATGAAACTGTCACTGAGCAGATGTTGGCACTGAATGAAGTCATTAAATTAAGGTTATGACACTCATGATAGTGGTTTCATTAATGATCATCTCATAAATCATGTTCTCATTGGTGAGCTGTAATGGGGTTGCCATAGCAATCAAGTGTCAACCACTCTCAGAGCATAAAACGACTACAGGTTCAGCATTTAGAAGAGAAGAGATCCCAACAACGTTTCAAATTTTGCTTAGATTTGCCAGGAAACCACAGCCATGAACGAGGAAAGGGTGAGCAATAAAACTTTCATCTGGATACAGTGAAGTTTGATTTGAACATTTAAACACACATGAAATGTAGTTTTAAATCAATCACATTTATCTACAGACACTCGTTTTTAAATCTGCTTTAATACTCATTTTCATTTCATTTTTCTCTCTTCCTTCGACTTCTCACATTTATTTATCAGTCTGTTGTCACGACTGAAATGTGCTAGAACAGATGAGATGTCACGTCTGTGCTGATGCAGGAACGCAGCATCTGTCTGCAAAGAGTTCACAGAAATTTCACTCGATTTAAAACAAGACTCATTTATTTCCGGCCGAAACCTACTCAATGAAATGACTAACTCCACCTGGCATTCATGAATGTTAAAGTTATTTGAGAAATTGTGCGTCTGCCTCCTGTCTGCGCAAACAACCCGCCTCATTCCCGACACTCTTAGAAGCGCTTGCGTTTGAACTATTGCATCTCAACACATTCTGATTTCATACTTTAACAACTTTTTCTTTAAGGCTGACATCATCAAGCCCTCATATTCTTCAACCTCCAATCACCTACAGGCCGTTTTTCACCATCCAATCAGTGCCCCTCAGCACCTCAGACTCATATTACAACCCACTGCTGTAATCCCAGAATGCAACAGGGCCGATTACAAACAGCAACACGGTGGTTTTCTTCCTCTCAGCTCAGCGAGGGGTGCTGAAGGTTTATTTGTGCAGCACACGACTCTTCTCACACGACTCTCATCATCCAGCTTCTTATGACTTGCCCAGCAGGCAAATGTTGAAGATAAATATAGTGTTGCTGAAGAATATCTTATAAACCGAGATGCAGCCATGCCCAGAGCTGCAGAGGCAGTAACCTCTGAGCAAACAATTTAACAGTACAAAGCAAATGAAACATTTTTCATGAACTCTGAGACTTCAATTGAGGGAATATATACAAATAAAGTTCAAATATGTTGGACAAATAATGTAGCCATACTTTAGCCATAAACTGTTTGGGCAACTTTCATTTACTGTGACCACTGTTAGATGCCCAACCACTGCCACTCAAACGCTGCTTTGTTTTGATGTCTACATACAGCTTCAGACGAGGTAAGCAGCTGGGGTCAGGTGACCTTCATGCTTAATGCATGCCATTTCCTGCGCACTGAACACGCTCCTGCAGAGATAACATTTAAAGTGGTGCCGGGTTAATCGTATCGCTCAACACCGCAAAAGAAACCAACAGTCACATGTGTCAGGTTGTAATTTAATGCACAACACCTCCACTGTTAAAAATGCATGCATTGCCAAATTGCACACCACAACATTTCATTATTGCATAAAGAGACGCAGCTACAGGCGCACAGGCAATGGGCACAGAAAGGAAGAGACAGCAGTGTGCACCAGGTAGGTATTTATCATTTTGCTGCTGCTGCAGATTTTGATTAGCAGGTGCAACATTGCAGGACGACTAGAGACTCGGGTGCACTTGGTCAAAGAGCAGATGGGTAATTTCAGATTTTATACATGGAGAAAGCTGTCACTTCCACTACATAAGAAGAGAGCTGAGACTTGAGACGTCAGTCATCCTGACTGAGGGGCCTCCTCAGAACCCGCTCTCCTTCCCACACACATGACAGCAAAACAGACTTTTCTAACATATTCCTGCTGTGGAGATGATTTCACTGCAAGGCGGTAAGAGGCAGAGCTGACAGTCTCAAGATGAACTAATACTGCACTTATCTGGTCACAAACAAGAGAGGGTCATTAGTATCTCTGTGTGAAGCGTGGGGTGGAGAGGGTTCCTGAGGGCACAATTAGTCCTGCATGCTGATAACACGCTGCCACGAGAACCCTGCGTGATATGAGAACCACCGGACGGCATGATGCAGGAAGAGCCAGGCAACAGGGCGATCGAGACAGATGGTCCGCAAACTAAAGTCTTTACCCTCATACTGAAGGCCTGCCACACTCTGCATGCTGCATATTTAGGGGACTAGCAAAGGATATAAACAAAATCCAATCAAATAAACAGTATTTGCAGACAGACAACATGAGTTTCTTCACTGAAGTGTATGACAGTGGGACAGTTTCATCTAAACGTGAAATTTACTCTCATGTCAATCTAAATCTAAAATATGGATGCAGGATGTGTTTTTGACAATTTTCTCTACAGTTATTGTGAATGAGGATGGACACTAAATTAAACTAGTCTATATTACCTGTGAGCTAAATATATGACTCTTCTGAAGCGATACAACAGCTTAGTGTGAGAAAGACACACAGATTCATGATCATTTTTGGTTTATTTTTGTAGTGTGACATCTCCAGTCATTCACTTTCATTACAGAGACGAGAGCTGCTGCGCTTTCTGCTTTATAAATCTAATCACTGTGTTCCCACTGCATGTCAAACTGACATAAGCGTTTGTACATTAACTCCATCAAACTCTCATCACAGCAGATGATATCTAATCACCCGTATTATTCTACACACATGGATCTTATTCATCAGGAGTTGATTGGATTTTAATAGTGGGCGTTTCACACCAGAATGGATTCAGGTCTCAATGTGTTACAAAAAAATGTAAATAGGGTCATTTTTGTTCTGGTTGGCTGCTGATTGATTGGTCCAAAAAAGTCCCCCACCCCCCAGATGCTCAATACCTTTCACTCACATCCTTCAGCTGAAGAGAAACAATAGTTTCCTGCAACACTGGAAGTGTTGAGCTCCTCCGCGGCGTGCTTCCTCAGAGGTCACACTCTTCATAGCTTCTGCTCAATGTTAATGGACTCCATCCATGTTTGTGTGCTTCATCTGAAGGGCTGTTCTGTTAAAAGTGACCCTGAACACACTCAGACAGAACTTAATGGACACTTAGGTGCTGTTGCTGATAAAACTTTATTTTCATCTGCGTCCCTGTATAGTTCTCACATTTTATTACCGACGTGCCTTGTCTAAGAGATGGATGAACAGATGTAACTGTCCTCTGCATAGGCGACCCCCCCACGGGCTAATGTGCAGCAGAGAGAGATTTCACGACAGATCCGTTAAAGATCTCATAACGCACAAGTTTATGACATCACCATCCTGATTCTCCACCACATTCATGCATTACTTGTGGAGATCTGTACATTTGCACAAGGTAAATATGAATTTTGTGCAAACTGGGAATGTTAACATAAACCATTATTATCTTTCTGTTAACATTTTTAGCCTGGGATGTGTTGTCTGCAATGAGCCAAAAAGAGCGAAGAACAAAAACTGAGTATTTATGTCACAGGTCCCTGCGGAGAGGAAGCTAAAATATCCAGGAGAGGGATTACCAAAACCTCTCTTACAGTGTAGTGCTATTCCAACTCTTCAACAGACATCCATCTGTAAAGACAAGAAACTACGTGCTTCAGCCATTCCTAAATGAGACATTCCTGGATATTCTGTTTAAGAATGCTCAAAAGCTTAGCCGCGGTCTAAAAACTGTACTCACTGTAAGTTATTAGCATTGCTCCTTTTATTCCAACATAGTTATACTGGAGAAAACTGATGGTATTAATATAAAAATATGCTGTTAATAAAATCAGCACAACTGTACCTCATCTCTCATTGGCTGCCAGCAGTCTCTTAAACGCCCTGACCCGTGAGGAAGCAAAGCCTAATTAAAACCAGTAGATGGGAATCTTTCAGAGCAGTCGGAACCCTAATCACAGGCCCAAATGCCAGAGAAGAGAAGAGTATTGATTCAACTTGAGGAGCGATGGCCACCACACCTCTCTCTCTCTCCCTCTCTCTCTCAGACTTTTCCAATAATGACAGTCAGACAGTGAGCAAAGCGCCCGCCGCACATGAAATGAAGAAATAACAGCTTGTTTCAGCCCCGCAACTCAATTTCACTCTCTCTCTTTCTCTCTTGTTGTCTTTCTGATCTTCTCCACTTTAGAACTCGGTCTGTTCTGGAGGAGGTGAGGGGCTTTAGAGCTTCATGAGAACATTCACACAAACATTAAAATACTGTCATTATTTACTCAAGTGTAACAACAATGAAACATCTGAAAAATCTTCAGAATGCAGCTTGTTTACTGTTACTGCCAACCTCTTAAAGTAGAATAAAAGATTCATTTAAAGCTGGTGTGATTTGTGTTATATATTCTATGTTTTCTGATGCAATACAAGCTCTGTGGGTGGAAAAGTCTAACATTTAGGGCATTATTTAATGATAATCTTTCTCTACACTAAAGTGCATATCTAGCCTGTTAATATACAAAATTTAACAATGACTTGTCTTGTTACTAAAAGATCCTTATATAGCTTCAGATAACAGAACATAGAGTCATGGACAATATATCTGTCCATATGACAGATTTCACAAATGCAGTCATATGGAGAAAGCTGCAGGAAATCATCCACAGAAATCACAACAGCACACAGGTTTGGAACTACAGAATAGTTTTAATTTTTGTGTGAATCTAAAAGCTGAGGGGTCAAATGAATGGAGATGATGTGCCTCCAAACAAAACACATTTACACAACCTCTCTCCTCCTGTGACAAACGCATCCCTGTGCATGAATAATTTACACACAGACTCCAAAAGAGAAAGCTATTAAATTTACATGTGGATGGAGAAAAGCGGATGAAATATTCGTACCTTTCTTTCTTCTCTCTGTCATGTGGCCCTGAGCTCAGGACTTAAATGGTCTATTTGAGGAGATTTCTCCCTTTCTACATATGAGCACATGACAAGACACTCTACTCCAGTAAATATCAGCTGGGAGGGCAAAATCTACATTTGTGAAAATGTTCCTATTACCATATTTTTGAGCAAGAGCATGTTTATACCAAAGGTGGTCAAATATCGTTAAAAGATCCAGGCAAGGTTTACAACACCAGATATAAACCTCTCCTTCAGTTTCTCTATGAATTAACCGTACATCTAATTCATTTTTATAGACCTCCGATTTATTTTCTTATTTAAGTAGTTTCTGTAGAAACAGGAAGTTGGTATTATTTTTCTTTAACTTGTTTGACTTGTATTTCAATCAGTATTTCAACACTCTCCTACAAAAACATGGTCGAGCACAAACAGAGCACCTGCATCAAGCATAAGACTTGAAATCTGTCCAAAAACAGCAAGAAAACCAATTAAAAATGTACAGAAAGTTTCCAAACCAGCTAAAAAAGGAACGCAGATTTAAACCCCAGCTGTTGTGAAGTCTGTCCTGACCTGTAAATCAAAAATGAGACCTCTGGTCGCTCCATCCACACGTCACCTCTCTGTCACTCTCAGACCTTCTGTTGTACTTTCACTCATGAAGTCATTCTCTGTCATCTGACTGACACTGTCAACAATTCATGCTAACACCATGAAGAGTCAGTGGAAATATTCTGTATTATTGCTGTGTTTGCCTGTGTGTGTGTGATCAGTGTATGTAGTGCTCTCTAATGAGATTTCTTCTGTTTGCTGGTTTTTGTTCTCCGGCTCTATTATTATACTCTAAATTCTTCTTGAAGAAATTATCAGCAGAATAGTGACACTCATGGCCCTCATCCACTCATCCTCACACTGTTGCCACGCCAACAAACCATTCAACAGCTTCTCTGCCCTTCAGCCTGAACCCTTGTGTCAAACTCTTTCTCCGCAGGCTGCGTTTGAGACCGAGGCCCCTGAGGGCCTCATCAAGTGCTGTAATCTAACAGCAGAGGTGGGCTAGGAAGATATTGTATACTGTTTCAACATTTATACCACAGCGTGTGTGTATTAATTACGACTGCTGGACATTATTTACTTACAAGAATGATAAAGAAACATTAGAACACTCACCCAAGATGCACAGCGTAACAGACCTGCACTGTCTTCACACACATAACTCACACCACACACAGATGAAGGATGTTAAGCTGCAACTAACTATATTTATGAAGGCGCAGAGATTTATCAGCCTCGTGTGACACCAGTACTCAAATACTCCCATCTGATGGAACCAACTTAAGACAGCTGGTCCAAAAAGGGAAGAAAACACCAAAAAAACACTTTGAATTTAAAAAAACGTTATGAAATGTCAGCTTCATTACAGCCCATTAGAGCACAGTGCCAGGCGAGTGATTTATACTCTGGTTTATTTCATGGCCTGAATAAGCCACAGAAGAGTGCTGCTGTTCTGACCTTTCCATAAACACACAGAAACTAATGATAATGTTCTCTCAGACTCAACTCAACATCACAGGCTGTTGCTTAATTACATTTTGATCTAATTGTTGTCTTTCTGGAGTAATGAAGCACAAAAGCGATTTATAATTCACAGGCTGTTCACATTACAAAGCCTCTCTTTAACTTCAGAATGAGACGCAGAACAAATTCAGAAACATGTACACTTTCCAGTTTAGTTGTCAACATGATGTTGTCAGTTTCTTCTTCTGAATGGACAAAGAACTTCACAGCGGGCTGTTAAAACACCTGTGAATGAACAGACGGGCAACATGCAGCTACTAAACAGATCATCTCAAAGCCAGTGTGGTTTTAAAAGAAACTGAACGGTTTTTCTTTCAACACAATGATGATGGATGTTCTCTTGATCCACATATTTATCACCATCCAAACCCATCCACTCTCTTCTGTGGTAATACAGCCATAGATGTTTGTTCGAAAGAAACAGAAGCAGAACATTAACAGAACGATCTGAGAGTGAGTTCACACAAACAACAAAACATGCGAATCAATAAACCGACCACATAAACCTTTCATTCTGCTCTTAACGCCAAAACACCAAACAGCCGTACACACACAATTATTAAAAACATAATTGGTGTAAGATGGTGGTGCCCTCAGAGCTAACAAATCACACTCTCAAAAGCTTTTTGTATTACAAATGACTGACTGCTGCAGCCATAACAAAATCATTATTATTTCAGTCTGTCTTGAAAGAGTTTCTGGGAAAAGTTCAATCGGAATGCACAATGAACATGGAGCGTGTAAGAACAAATCCGTGAATATGCATGTCAACTGTCTGCCAATGAATGTCATGTCTTTAAATATTACTAAATAAATAAGCACAGACAACAGAGCCGTGTTGTTTCAGGGTGTTTAATGGTGTTCAGATGATTCGGTCAGACAGGTGTACAGAGTCTGGTATACATGTAGCACAACACGAACAACATTAAAAAACACTGCAGTGTGTGTGTGTGTGTGTGCCACTCTATCAAACACTGCAGAAGCTTCACAGTGCTCAGAAATTTCAAGTGGTAATACTTCAACTGCAGGGTTGCCCAGATAAATCACCTCCTTACTGAATCGCATGTGAATTGCACCTACAGCGTGCTGCGCGGCCCCAGAGGAATGAGAATGGGAGCATTAACAGCCTGCGGCCCTCCTCTCGCTGTGCTAGGCATGCTAATGCTGGAGTGATTACCCAGCCAGAACTTCTGTCAGGAAAGTCCTCCTGCCACATCTCACATTCAGTCCACGACACGTCCAGCCCTGTTCACTGTCACACAGACAGTCGGTGAAGCGTCAGTGTCTCATCAGTGCTGCCACTGGCTACATGCTAGTTTTGTTGTTTAATTGATTGACACTGGTTAAACCTCACCATGGCGGGTAGCAGATGTGCTGATTAAGATCATTATGTTTTGACGTGTCATTTAAATGCACTGCACAAACTGCACAGAACTGCAGTTTGGTGTCTTTTGCTCCAGGGTGTTTAGCTTAAAGGTGTCCATGTGCCAGTGAACAAAACATGCTTATAAAATGTACAATCTTTCACTCTTGGGAAATAATCCTATAAAAAAACTGATGCTTCATCTTGTCTGCAGAGCAGCACACAGTTTTAAAATTAAGGCTACCGGCTATTAATAAAAAGGACAAAATACACCAAGCCTGAAACTCCTCTTCAACAGGAAATGCATCAACACTGGAGAGAAACCTCACGGGGTCTTTAAACCCTCCACATCCTGTTAAACAAACATATTATTTACACACACATTTAGGCTGACGTGTGTAGTGTCCAGGACAATGTCCTTTCTAATCATGTTCAGCGTGCTTGTTTCCGCAGCAGCAGCCGGCACAGCGTTACAGAATTTACACTCGCAATAAGCAGCATGATTCAGCATAATTCTATACATTATCTACACCATAAAAATTAACTTAATGCCTAAAAGCACAAATGAAATAAGTCTTGCATAAGCTAACTCTCAATATAATGACAGTAGAAAACAAACTGCTTCCTTTAATTTCCAGCAACAAGCATAACAAAATGCCGGAGTTCATTTCACTGTTGTATTAGGACAGAAGCACGGATGGCCCTGCTGGGCAGAGACGTACGTTAACCTGTAATGGAGTTTGATTCTCTGTGAAAACATCCTGCAACATACACACACTCCGTCACAACAGATTTGAAACTAATGATGAGAGAGTCACCCGGAGGTCAGCTGTGGTCACAAAGATCACATCAGATCTTCTACCAGAACAATGAGAAAGTAAACATGATGAGATGTATGCCGTACACACAGATTAGCAAACACACATTTATCTAAACAGAATTACAACCAGACCGAATGACAGCACCACAGACACACAACAGCCATTGTTCACAATGACACCAGGGTCCAGTCCTGCGCCCCTGCATGAGTCTGTTTTTCCTGCTTTCCCCAAAGAGACAAACACAAAGCCTACATTTGTCAGGTCTGGCAAATATGGGCAGGTTTCTATTGTATGTTTGAACCTACAACAGTTTCTAGCTCAAATTGTTAACCGCTACACAACAACCAATCTCACCTGCATGTACCCCTATCCCAGGACCCAGCGGTTGGGCCTCTACATGACTCTGCTTACCTTAAAAAGCCTCAGGATGTTGGCCACCATAATGGAGACAGAGCTTGCGGCCGCTCCGATGACCCCGACGATCTTATCTGGCTTGGTGAATATAGGCTGCTCTCCATTGGCACAGCGCACATCCGAGCCATCGCGCTCAATGAGAGCCTGAACAAAGGTTAGAGACTGCTCCAGGGCATACGTGTCCCGTGAGCAGGTGTCCAGGATACGGGCGCCCAGCGTCACGTTGGGCAGCAGCTCTGGGTCTTTATTGATGAGATCAATGGCAAACAGCATGGCCTCCAGTCTGTGAATACCTTTCTCCTTCTTTAACTCCCCACAGGCAACACCACGCTCACCCCGGGCATGAACAGGGAACAGACCCCCCAAGATGATGTCACCATCCAGACGAATGGAGTGGGCATACTCCATGGGAGGGGTCTCCACACGCTGTAGGGAAACCGGCAACAAGTAGCAAAAGAAGAAGAGAAGCTGGTACTGCGTCTGGATTAGATGTACAGAATCCATATCCATAGGACCGTTGAGGGCAATGTGAGGAAGGGTAGGTCCAAACATCCAGCTGATCGAAGGCTACTGGGGCAGAGGATGGGTGGTAACATATGTGCCAATGTTGTGCTGAAGTCGAGCGTCCTGACCAGTTAAGGAATGGCCACAGGGATTCTCAAGGACTGCACACGTGTACCACACATGTCATGTGACTGGCAGCAGGAGAAACTCTTCAAAGAAGAGATGATAAAGTGTCAAATAAAGACACATTCAACATCAAACTCCAGAAGTGTCACATCTTCAGACGACTCTAAAGAAAAAAAAAACACGGTATGAGTGGCTGACAATGAGAAATTAAACATGAATCAGATACAATATATGCGAACAACTAAACAAACTCATCAAAGATCATTTTGACAGGAGGAAATAACATCAGTCATCTGGAGCTCCGTGTGGCCGCTCATTTCTGCTTCATTGAATCAAAACATCAAGGCCGTCTTTCCTCACATTTACACAGCAGACAACAAAATGGAAATGCGTGTGAACACTGGAGCTGTCGGGACGTTTCCAGTTCAGTGTCATGGACTGAGTTCTGGGCATCTCAACAAGCTTCAGCAGGGATGCACAGAGACAGAGAGGTTAGGTTTTCTAATACACTTTAAACAGTTTGTCTCTGCAGTGGCTCTCTG
>JAZGTH010000012.1:1252500-1315000 GCA_036877525.1 Chromobotia macracanthus
CCTTTGACCTTGTTTTCACAGCTGTTGCTCTGCGGCCTGCAGTTTTCTGATGGCTGGTCATGTGTGACCCCAGAAAGCGTCGTTTTTAAAGCTCAGGCTGCAGACGTGTCGTGATTTCATGACTCTGTTTTCTGCTCTATTCCGCTTCAGTTTCATGCTACTCTTCTCCTCCCCGTGCCGTGTTTGAGTGACGTCCGTTTCACAAGTTGCATTTGAAGCTTTTCTCTCTGGGACTCTTCTGTGCCTGAGAATCACCAGGCGAGCTTGTACCAGTTTCTCTGGAGTTCCTCCAGTGGCTGTTTTCTTGGAGAAACCTCCCTGTGTTTGATTAGATTGGAAAGACCACGGAAGAGACTGCGACACAGTTTACATTCAAAGATTGTGTCCACTTCCTTCAGGAGAATGTGCTTCAACTGCACAGTACCTGCAAACCAACACAAGAGGGAAGTGATGGCACTGATGGTGATCGCTCATGTTTGAATTCATCACACTTCTGCTCATTTTCACAGCCATCAGAAAGAGAGAAGCACCTGTGCAGAAACATTCGATGATCTGCTGGATTCCAGATCTGGAGGTCTGTAGTGGTGTCTGCAGCAGAGGAGGGTCACCAACTTCTGTGGAGTTTACTGCAACAATATGAGAAGAGCTCAACAACAGAAAATAAATGAAGCTACATCCTCACACACTGCTGGAATAATCAAGTGACATGTTCACAAGACAGGGATGGATGAACAGATAGCTTATTAATCTCACATGAGAAATCATGTTGCATTTGAGGATAAACACAATCAGTGTGTGTATATGTTGTAAATATAGTGAAAGTTTTAAGGGCTGAAGAAAGATTTGCATTCGTTTAATTTAGAGCACTTTCAAAGACAACTTATCTAAACTAATTGATCTTAAATTGACTCATATTGTGCAGTATCTTATTGTGTCTGTGATCAGTTTGTTGATGTGCAGACGTAATACAGCCATTAATCAAGCAGTTGTTATGAGACTTTTTCTCTCTTATTAACACTCATGACAGTCCATCAGACAGAATCTCTGTGAATAATCAGCATCCAGACACAAGTCGACTGTTCTCGTGTCACTGTGTTTTGGATTGTAGATCTAGCAGATATGAGTAACACAGGCTCATCTTCAGTTTCAACAGAGACTTTATTAAAGTTCACATTATTGATGCCTCTGTCTGTGACTGTCTATATTAAAATATTTGCAGAAGTGACGGTTTGAAAACAAAGCCTTCAATTTAATACAGATCTGGATAAAACAGACAGCATCTTCTGTTTGCTAAACAGATGCCAATATTAAAACTAAAGACTTTTGATTAATGAAGACACTTCATTTGTGGGTGTTATTACAGAAAGATTATTATTAATGATATTTGTTAGAGCACTGCCACAATTATTGCTCATATTTAAAGATGGGAATTTGAACAAACCTCGAACTCTATTACATTATACATTGACACGTAACTTCTGAATTCTGTAGCCTGTGTTACAGACATGAATGAAAGTTCATGACATCATGTGCTTCATTTACTTCAGATATCAAAAGACCAGAATGTTACAGTTATATAATTATAATCTCACTTCTGTAATTGCCCTAAAAACATACAGTTAACACACTGCACGAGACAAAAGCATTTGTGAATATGAGGTGGAGAAAACTGATGAGTTGTGGTGATAGGAAGCTTGAACGCAGCTGCAGATCAGCTGAAATCAGCTGCAGATTGATGACAGGATGTTGGAGGATTTATAACCGGAGACCAACACTTTGTTTTGAACAGCCCTCAGAGACTCTCCTTCTACTACAGGTGTTTTAAGACTGTAAAGGAATTTCCTAGAGGAACAGCCAGAAACCTGTCTGACAGCTGGTTCAGGTGTTAATATTTAATGGATTTCCGGATCTAGAGCAGCTCAATAATTATAATAATACATCAAACTCATACAATCACCTCATAACCCAACTCACTTTATATTTTTTTGTTGTGTTCATATTTGATTATAATGAGAGCAGGGGTGGGGCACCACAGTCTCTGGTGACCCCTACTGAGTGAGCAACAATAGCAGGCAGTGGAGGAACTCACTTAAATCTGAAATATTCCCCCCTCAGGTCTCCAGCTGGCAGGAAAGATCAGTGAGGACTGACCGCTACTGAAATGTGTTTACTGCGGTTTGGTTTTTATCTGTTCTGTGGATATTTTTTCACTGAGGTAACACACAGTTCAGAGTTCGTCTGAGCTGGACTGGTTTCCTTCAGAAAGAAAGTTGTGAGAGCTCAAAGGCTTACCGAGCGTTCGGCTCGCGTGGTCAGGTCCGGCCTCATCTGTGAGGTCATCGGTCTGACAACACTTCTCATTGGCTGCAGTCGTGTGTGGCTCCTCCATCTCCAAACCGCTTCAAATGTGTCTCTGCCGGGTGAAGACAACAAATCAAAACACTACAACAGGGTTTTCTAACTCCAGTTCCCCTCCCAGAATATTTTAAATGCCCCCTATATAAAACAGCAGATTTAATCTACCTGTAAATAACAGCATGAGAAAACAGCATCACTGTGTGGCAGCTGACACTGTATTGTTATGAAGAGTGTTGATATGCTGAATGATATGCTGACCTCGTGTATAACTGCTGTAAATAAACTCACTGCACGACACACAGCAGTAATGCAGTACACAGTTTCATCCAGAGTTGTGTATGATGTGTGCGCTCTGCTGGAGCTGAATTAAACAACAAAACGGCAACTTCATTCTGCAAAACTAAACGTTCACTAGAGGGGTTTAAACACACTTGCCATAAATACATATACATTACATAACCTATTACAGATGCAGCACACAATCAGAAGTGTGCATAATTCCAGTTCATGCTGACAACAGCCTCTAAATGAGACACGTGTGATTTATGACAGACTCAGATGAACACCTGAACTGTCTCTCCAACACTGATCCTCACTGTTTACTGCCAATGTGACGAGCATGTGATCAAATACTCAATGTTTTAAGAAATATTCATGGAAGACTATAATCTGAATATCAATGTTACTGAAATCTCTTCCAAACCAACACAGTGCTGAGCACTGAAAATTGAGTGACATTCACTTCATGAACCTATACAGAGCATTATACACACACAAGAGTGAAGTTATTTGTTGTTTGTCAGGCCATTGCACTGGATGCGAAACTTTACACACTTTATAAGGTCACCCGCATGAGGTCATACATGCTCCTTAAACAGCTGCCATAAGACGTCACTGTGGCGTCACACGACACATACTACGATTCACGTGGCCATGGTGTCACATCTGCACATTTAATGAAATCATCATTAACATCAACATTTACAAGCTACATACAAGCTAAATGTTTCATGGGGGTCATTTCTATCAGGTCTCTTTATTGACTACAGCTGAAGATTTCTTTCTTATTATATTTCTTATTAACGTATCTGTCATCAACTGTATCCATGTTTAATACATCCTAAAGCTTCCCAACTCCAACTCTCACCTCAACAGCCATCTGCTACCCCGAAGCTTCTTCAACACACGAATGACTTAGTAAATTAAAAAATACTTGAAACAAACACTCAAAAACAAATCAAGAATACAAAGGAGGTAAGAAAATGTATTTCTGTAACAGCTCAAATGCAAAATATCATCAAACCTGAAAATACACACACAGGCCAACAGGACAGACTGCAGAAACAGACACGTGATTCAGGAATGAGACGTCTGCTGTGAGACTTCATGATTTCTTTTAAAGAATAGTCCAGGTATAAAAATAAGGCTTTAGAAATTACAGTGTGTATGGCTGGGTCAAGTGTAAGCACAGAAGATTCATCGAGAAACGTGGCTGAAGGACAGTGTGTTTGGGCAGACAGACATCAGTTATTCACGAACGGCTGTTTATGTGGAGTTACAAGAAATCATCTATTTACTATCTGACATTCACTAATCATGATGGAGAACGCACAGGTATGCAACAATATTACATATATCAGTACATGTAATAAACTGCTGCAGATTCAAAGAAGAACATTGTGAAATCATTTATCTACTATACAATTATTTCAATTCAATTCAATTCATGAATGAGATTCCTATAATATCAGGTAAGTGAACTGCAAACTGCTAAATCACAAACAAAAGAAATGAACAATTCCATAACGTGAAATACATCCTGGGGACTATCAGTAAAAACAATAGGAAAAATAAATAAAAAATAAAACAAACAAAATAAAACCTTTCTGCTGTGACTGTAAATAAGAGTTTAAATGAAGTACAGAGCACTGGGCCACAATAATGAGACCAGCTCCTCTGATTTATCCATAACGTGGATCAAATTATTATCATATAGCTGCACTCTTCTTTAGACTGTAAAACACGGTAATGCGTTATCGCCTGGATTGTGATATTTTGATTCAGTGTTTTTAACTTGCAGTCCTTCAGTCTGTACTGAAAAAATATTCTGATAATATTGAATAAAGATCTCTGTGGTGATTGACATGCAATGGGGAAAGAAACACCCAGACTGTCATCATCCGACGCTTCTGTCTGCATGAACTGGAGCTGACCTCTGACCTTCAGCATGACACTACATACACACAAAACGTTACAGCGCAGATACTCCACAGGGAAGCACTTTACTCTTCATCCATGTTCTGGAAGGATCCGGTTGAGTTTTAGCTCTGCTGGCTGACCTCAGAACAGTTTGGCAGCAAGGCAACACTGTAAACATGCTTATGGGGTGAAAAGCTGTGGAAGAAAACAAATGCTCACGGAGGTGCATACGTTTACACATACAGATTGCTGCTGACTATAAGTGATTATTTTCCTCATAGATTTATAAAGCCAATACTTTCATAAATAAGAGTTTTAAAACCCTGAAAATGCTGACAAGTGCAAAAAGGGATTTTTTTAATATTAAGATGTTAAAACTGAAGACCTCATCCATTACATGAAAATGAAATCTCATACTGTAAGTGTCATTGTGAGTTCTTATGAGTCTCAAAGCAAAAGCTTATACAGCTAGTGAGTCCTAACCTTTACAAACACATTCTGAAACACAACTAATCAAACAGACGGGAAGGAAAACCAATAAAAATGTGAAAGTGTGTCATTTTTCTCTGGTAAAATACTTTGTTTTCAAAGACTCACTGGTTTATTGGTCTTTATTTTTGCATTCGAGTTTGGATTATGCAGAAATAACAGACTGTAACTGTAAACCTCTACAGTCAATTTACTTCAAATTGTCACTGTTGAAGAGCTGTGAGTGTTTGCTTCCTCTGTGTGTAGATTATAGAATTTAAAAAATGACACACTTCACACTTCAACAAGTTGTTCCAGCACATGCAGGTGAGCAGTAACAGTTTTCCATTTCCTCTTCAGAAGGCCTTCATTTCAGGTGCTTCAACACTAAAGGTACGTGGACCTAATGACATCTTTAGAAGACAAATCTGACAACCTTCTGCCTACAGAGCTGTGCTGGCCTCCAACACTGCAACTGCATCTCTGCTGGAAGAATCTGAGAAGCTGCAGATCAAAGCTGAGAGCTCATCTTCAGAGGAAGAGCAGCAAACACAGGAACGCCAGATCCTTCATAAGAAACATGATGATAGATGTGACTAAAGGAAGATAGAAGCCACTAAATCCTCTGACCGCTGTGAGATACTAACAATAAATACAAAAACTATCCCAATAAAAGATATATACACATATTTCTAACAACAGGGCGTTTTAAAATGGCAATACAAATATACTTCTGTTTAACATGTAAAGGACTAATCAGGTCAGTTAGAAAAAACAAATTATTATACAAAATTCATGACTGCTTAAGTTGGCTGGTTAACCGAATCCTGATTCCTTTGAAAAAAAAAAATATTCAAAACCCTGAATTCATCCTATTAGAAAAATACAACTTGCCAAAAAGCGTCTGTAAAATATTCCTTTAGTGGAAACTCCTCCTGTTGTGTAGTTCAGGTGTGACTTAAGGGCACTTCAGATAGACACAGAGTTTGAAGGACTCTTCTTCATTACAGATATTAACATCATTTTCTTGTGAACAGATTCCCCATTTACATGAAAATAAAACTTCATCCATGTGTTACTAAATGTAATACAAACATGTTTGTTGTGTACTTATGACGAAACAAATCTGGATCCACATAAAACAGAAGTTTGTGAAATATTGTTATTTCTCTAGAAGAAAACAACTGGTTTGTATGGAGAGTCATTCACTCATGACTGAGCAGTCTGACTGAAGAAGCGCTTTACGAAATGAAAAGCAAATGCTGGAACTGAACCGTAGAGAAAAGAGAGGCAGACGTGGGGAAGAAGGCAGGATAGACACAGCGCTGAGCATTCACGTTATTCCAGAGCTCCAGAACCTCCTGATGTCCAGGTGCTGTGTGCAGAGTGTCTCCATAAGACCTCCTCACAAAATCCTGCAGCATCAGTGAGGCACCTTGGGCTAAAAGAACAATGAGTTAGTGTAGATGTTATGAATCAAACATTAGACAGTCTAAAAGCTTGTGATGGAAATTGTATTCAAAAGCCAAGCCAGTGCTAATGATTTATTTAAAATATGTACATAGTGATGCTTTCCTCAGCCACATGATAGTTTCAGACACAGGGGCCAAAAGCTCATATCTTATTGAGCTATATTATTATCATGTTCACATAAGTAAATAAAAATGAAATAAACCTTTAGCAATGAAAAGGAAGTCCTTTAATCTGTTCTGCCAGTGAATGCTGTAGTTTTACCTTTCTGGGTGGGGCACTCTGAGGGGTTTCAGTGAGGGATGACAGCCGGCCACTGCTCTTCCTGAAGACCCCATCCAGTGCTGCTGATCTGGAAGTTTTACTGGGATTGTTGCAGGCAGGACTCGATCTGGAATTCTTCCGTTTCCTGCCTTCAGAGGAGCTGAAGGGCAGAGAGCTGTGAGATGAGATGCCTCCATGAACACCTGTGAACTCCACACAGTTGTATCGGTCCTCCCCCGGTCCCCGTGCTTCAGGTTGGGGTTTGGCTCTCACGCTAAGGGCAGCTGCCCCGTTACTGATGTGCTCTGCGCCTGCTGGCAGAGTGTAACTTTTCCCGCTTTTCTGGTAAGCCCCAGATTTAGAGGTAGGAGGCGGTTTCCGCTTTTTGGATCCTTCTCCCGAGACTTTCAATGGTTTATGTGGTTTAGTCCGCTGCAGTTTGAGGCCGGGCTCTGGGTCCCTAAGGCAGAAAACCCCAGCGTCATTGTGTGAGGAGGAGGTGGAGTAGGAGATCATGGACACCCTGTCCATGGCAGGCGTGAGCACGTTGTTGAGGTGAAACTGAGAGCTGAGCGAAGAGGTTTCAGTCAGACAGGCGGAGGTGCTTGTCATGCTATCCACCACTAGGGGGACTTTCCTGTGACAAACAGGATGTGGCATCATCAAGCTGTGGTGCAAACTTGTGCAGCATATAAACCTAAATAACATGTTTACTGAGAGAATAACTGAGAGTGTGTTTTGCTTGTGTGGAGTCATTCCAGCACTACAGCAAAGGGTGAGTCTTCAGAGAGGTGCACTTTTGACAACATGAGCATTTGAAAAATTAAACTTCTGTAAACTGTATTTTACACAATTGGCAAATTGCTGAAAACAGTTGGTTCAATTTTCCTTTAAAAGTTGTTCTAAGGTTCAGAAAAGTTTAACCCCAATTAACTTTTAAATAGATTATATTTATATGGGAAAATGGACAGAAGTTTAATTAAGAGTCATAATAAATTCCAGGTCAAATAAAAACACCTATGACATAAACCGAAAAATGTGGCAAGGACCAAAAGAGACTGAATATAATGAGGTCACAGACAGCAGAGATGATTCAGAGACGTTCACCTCCACATCAGAGAGTTGACATGTTTCTGCACCATACAGTGAAGCATCAGTCGAACCCGATCCCAGCGCCGGTCAAACACGTAATGAGCCCGTCCCATCAGACGACTGCTGAACACACAGCACTAACACACCACACACAGGGAGAGAATCTGTTACTCTGATGCTAAAACATGTCTGTCCTTATAAAACACACGTGCCAGTAAACAGCACACATATGAAAACTGACGATAAATCTGTGTGTGTGTGTGTGACTGTCAGCTCACACTCAGAGGTCGTGGGTGGTGTGCTGAATAATGGCACAGCGGTATCTCCATCTCCTCAGGGACGTCGGTCTCTCCCTCATCACTGGACAGGCGTTTGTCTCCACCACTCTTCTGACAGATGGGCGGAGCTTCAGGTGACGCTGTGGGGGCAGAGCTGAGCACCACAGCACCTGTGCTACCAGATAAAGATCTGCAGACCAAACATAGAGCTTCGCTAAAATCTTCAATAAAAAAAAGATCTAAAAAATTGTTGTGCATTACAGTAATGCAAAGTGAACTTTCTCAGTGAATCAGCCACAGGTACCTGTGTATGTGAGAGTTGGCCAGTCTCAGTTTCAGAGGGGGAGTGGTCTTGCCATTGGGACAGCTTGTGGATAGGCTAGGTGCAGTATCATGTGATGGTGACACATGCACTGATTGGCTGCTCGCTTGAACTTCCTGTTTTTGCACCGCCTCCTTCTCTTTGGCCCGCCCCTTATGCTCAGCCAGAAGAAGGTCAAAGTTTTTTTTCCGGCCCTGAACGGCTCGCCGATGAGTCAGTGAGTGAGTCTATATAACACGTAAAGTTATAGACAGAACCACACAGATCAATTTAAATGCATTTTAAAGCATAAAGCCAACAAGTAAGACACACAAAATGAGTGTGATTCAGGTAACACGACTAACCTTGCAAGTTAAAGAACGGGTACACGGTCGCTTCGTCTCAGGGTCCAAAACCCCACAATGTTTATTAGCATCAAAAACTCTTCCTGTTCAACAGAAACACTTACCATTTGTCTCTTAAAATTTCCCACGTTATTTATTATGCACTTCAATAACAAACATTTTTCACAACAGTCACCAAAACATAAACATGTTATGACTACACAACAGTTGCACTGAATTAAAAACGCATTCTGCATTTCAGACAGGATGCTGTCTTATAAGGTGCCTATGAAGGCATCAATCAAAGCTCTGCTGAAACACTAGTGGGCTCTTTATACAACTCTTTATACAATAACCTCAAACTGGCTTTATTAACCGTAAGTCTGTGTGATGTTTGGAGAATAACTGCATCTGACAACTGCCAATTACAGAGCATAAATCAAACCCCCAGAGTGGCCGAGAACCAAATAAACAAGACAGAGACGTCTGACCTCCACTGACGACCAACCAGAGATCTGAGTCATGACCAAAACACTCCACAAACTCTGAACCACATACATTGTTCTTCTCCACAATAAAAAGCATTTACTCACCAGACAGTCTTCTGTGCCTCACACCCTTGGCTCCAGTCTGATGCTTCCTGTCTGGAGAAGAGGGCGGGGCCAACAGTCTCCTGTCCACTAGGGGTGGAGACGTGGAGGCTGTGGGTCTCCTCTCCTGTGAGGAGGGAGAGGGGGCGGGATGTTTCTCCAGCGGTGAACGCGAGGGGCTGGGCCGCCTGTCAATCAGTGACGGAGGCGTGGTTGAGCGCTGAGTCACAGGTCCACGGCCGTTCAGAAGCTTCTCCTGGTTCTTGTGAGATGCTGGTGATGTCAAGAAGGACTTCAGAGAAGGTGATGAAGAGGAAGACGAGGCAGAGGATGAAGAGAATGTGAGAGAAGAACCGGCAGTGGGAGATGTGGAGTTAACTTTGATGTGCGCACCCTCCGACCGGTTAAAACACGGCATCTTCTCCAGACTTACCACGGGTAACGATACACTACAAGAACAACAATTGCATTATCAACAGCTTTTTTTATCCTATAATGTCCATTTCAGCCCCACAGGAAATAAATGTTGCAAAATTCAGAATGTGCTTTACACACCAGGCTTTGGCTCGCGCCCCCTTGGGTGGATAGACGGCAAGCGGTGCCTTATTGAAGCGAGAGTGAGGAAAGTCACGAGGGACCCGGAAGGGCAGAGCCTCTGCTTCACTCTGACCCGGTGTCATCTTGGTCTTGACAGGAAGTAGAGGGGCCCTGGAGCTGCTGGGAGAGCCCTGTCTCCTGTCTACACATCAGCACACAACAGATGAAGATGAAGTTAAAACAGTCAGGTGGCTCTATCCAACAACACAGTGCTGGTCTGGCCTATCAAAGGTTTAATTTAGTGTTCATTTTTAAACTGTATTATATATATAGACAGACCATTTCCACATAACCTGTGTTTTCAGAATTATACTACATACATTTGCTACGATTGCTATGCTACAATGCATAGGTTGTGTTTTTAACACTAAATTCTAAAGGTTAAATTAAACAGGCAGGTGCAAACACACACTCACGGTTTTTGCTGTGCATGGCTCTGGAGGGTGGAGGAGAAGCACTCACTGTTTAACTCCCCAACTACCTGCAAAAAAACAAAAATACACGAGTCCAACACAAAACACAAATACACAAACACGCAACATCACCAGCTGGCTGAAATAAACTCGCTCTGTTGATATCTGCCATTTCAAAGCACTGCACTGAGGCATAAACCAGGTTATGAACTAAAAAACAATTGTTTATTTTCCAAATGTGTAATAATGAAGCCACTGGCTCATGCTGGCAGCTGTTGAACTGTTTTTGGCCTTCACACTGAGTCTCGTCTGCCAGATAAACTCGGCCTCAGCTCTGTTTGTGAGGTCTCAGAAGGGCTGGTGTAAACAAACAGACAGAGGCAGTGGTCCTCGTCTGGATCAGGGTCTGATCACGACTCTGAGTGAGGAACACCGCCTCTGACCACTGGAGTATTTAAGCATTTGTTGGTGTGAACACACAGCAGGTGTGTAAACAGGTGTAGGTGTCTCCCCTTCAGCTGTGCTGAAACCAGGCCAAAGTCCACCTTCTTGACAGGTATGTTGCTCTTTTAATCTGTTAAAAACAGACGCTCTGAATATTGTTTGTCTACTGTAATGAAGACAAATCAATTAGCATTCAGCCATAACTTTAAGACAATTCCGAAAAGGTGCAGAAAGTAGTTGGTGCTGTGGCGCATTGGTTAGTGCTAAGGTTAGTGATGCAGGTTTGAGTATGACCTGCAACGTTTCCCATCACATTCAGCCCAATGATTTCCTGTCACTGTTTTCTGCACCTGTTGAATAGAGTTCAAATGTGCCCAAAAACAGAGTATAACAAATAATCCATTCACTGGTAAACCTACACAGCTCAAAGCTCAGATCCACTTGACACCACAAACATTAGACAACAAAACTTCCAACACTCCAGTTTCCTGTGCAAAAGTGTATCGCTCGGCCTGTGTGTGTGTGTGTGTGTGTGATGTGTGTGGTCTGTGATTAGTGTCTTCTTCTCTGACAGGTCACAGGAAGCTGCTCGTCTCAGCTGTGTCTGTTTACATCTGGCCTGAAACTTCAGGAAGACATCACTGCTGAGACCTAATCCTGCTTCAGAGCCAATAACACACACACACAAACAAACAAGCACGCACCCAACGGAACACGCCTGCGCGCAAACTGAAAGCTCAGTCAACCTGTGAGGCAGACTAAGATGCATGCATTTTGAATAACACACACACTTACCCAGCCGGTCGAAGACACATACAGAAATGAAAGTGAAAGAGCGTTGAGAGCAGAACACAAGAGATCAGCATGTCTCCTCTATGTCTGGAGGCATTCTTTCCTTCTCTCTGCGCTGCAGCTGAATAGCTGCAAGTGGTTGACCCTTGCACTGAACTCCCCGCAGCTGCAGTGCAGCTCTCTGCTCTCAGAGGGGCAGTTGGAGGGGAGGACACGAATGAACGTGAAGGCACAGAGATGGGCAGTGCCTTCCTTAACACTCCCTCTAGAAAAACAAGCTGCTGTTGTAGCCAGCAGGGGGCATGAGTGAGAAGACCTGCCAACGGCCCTCCGTGCATGAGTGTGCGCTACTGTCACTTTCCACCGCACAAGTGCATGAGGTCTGGGTGCGACACCAAAAACAAATGTGAGAGATCACCGTGTGGTCCACAACAAATGTGTCGGTGCGTTAACAGAAGAAGCGCTTCCTGTAGGACCAGGATGAACATTCACGTTCTCTGAATACATGTCATTTCATCCCTAAATACAGCTTCCTCTTCCTTCTGTATGACAGCTAAACAAAATCAAACTTATATCATAAACTTATTCTGTAATCATTCAAGTCCACAAAGCAACACTTCTCCCCAAACTTTTGCTCTGTAAACATGTAAAACTTTCTTTCTTTCTTCTCTTTTCTATCAAGATTATTTTTTTAAAGTATATGCTTGTTGTGCTTTTCCATACGATAAAAGTAAACAAGGACTCTCTAACTGAAGTTTCAACAGAAGAGGTCATACATAATGACAGAATTTATGTTTTGGCTGATCTGTTTCTTTAAGATGAGAGAGGAGTGGTTCACAGCTTCATAACAGCAGGACAGCAGAATAAATGCTGTTCACACCAGATCACCTCCAACAATGCCCGGCTCTAATACAAGGTTGAGCTGTCGCTGTGGGCTACAGAAGATGGTGTCATAACACGCCTTAGGTGTTTCACAGAGGTGTAAACAGTGTTCTAATGAGAAGCTGCGTGTACACTAGAGCTGCAAACAACTGCTTCACTCATGTGTTGTTGAGGACATGGAACAAAGTCCTAAAATGTCTGTTTTACATCACCTAAATCATTCAGTCTGAAGATATTTCATATTTGTTACACATCCATCTGATCTCACATTAATGTCACATTTCATCACAACAACTACAACAAACAGATTCACAGCCGAATGCATCACATTCAGAACAGAATCTGAGATTCACTCAGTATCTGGGATAACAATCTCTAAAGCAACACTTTCTGTGAACTAAAACTAATACAAAGATCCATGAAACAACAAGAGCTGCTTCTGTGTGACTGACAGGGTTCAGATTTATATCCAAACCATCAAACTCTGTCAGAAGTTTACACCAGAGAAAACTCACCGCAGTCAGTCAGGACATCCTGAAACTCAGCCACTGTGCTGCAGACATCACAAACCGCAGGTGTAATCTTCACCAGCCCAGAGGTGATCATACAAGAACATATCTACAGGACAGAGAGAGAGAGATCACAGCCGTGAGTTCTAAAACCACCTCATGAACAAAATGCAATCTCAAAACTGAGCATTTAAATGACTAAATCTCTCGTGAATATAACCAGATACACTGCATACTGTATGTAATCACTGAGTGACATGTCAATGATTTGACTGCTCGTGTGTTTTCACCACATCAGACTCAATGAATGATTAACCGGTGGAGAAAATGAGGGCTGGCAGCTAACACATCACAAGTTAAACATGATGCACAAAACTTCAGAATTTAAACGATTATACATTTGGAGCAACAAGGAATTAATCCACCACTTTAATTCGTCTGAGGTACAACAGACGCTGTCTGACTCTCTCTCATAAACTGAGCAGGAAGTGTAGCGGTACAGCTGTCAATCAAACACATGCTGACCTGTCAGTCATTTCCAGTGTGGTCACATGATGTGACTGAAGCTCATGTCAGTGGACCACACCGCTGGTCTGCAGATATTCCTGCACATAAGAGCTGCTCTCATGAGAACAGTGATGTCTACAACTGTATGTTCTCATGGGTAGAGAAACTGTATGTGATGAAACAGAATTATGCAGTCACATTTCAGTGTTGTCACATGACCTGATTATGCATTTTAATAAGGTTTCATGAGGTTCATTTTGCATCAAGTGATGTTTGCATTTTAAATACATTTACGTACAGATGTATTCACTGTTGACAGTCCAGTCAGTTTAAGGTGAGTTACAGCTCAGATAAAATCACACTTTATTTTCCTTCTGATTGATGTGCTGGATGAGAAGGTCAAGTTGAGTGCATCTCAATGCATTGTGGGATACATGCAGCGTGCTCCAGCTGTTCATACTGCACATATTAACAGTAGTGCTGAAAACCAGCATGCATACTTCACAAAAGTGTAGCGTAACTGAGCACTGGAAGTGTAACACATTTCTGGAGAAGACACACGCACTCACACTCTCTCACTCTCACTCACTCACTCTCACACACTCTCACTTTCTCTCACTCACTCACTCTCTCACTCACACTCACTCTCTCACACTCACTCTCTTACACACACATTCACTCTCACACACTCACTCTCACACACTCACTCTCTTACACACACATTCACTCTCACACACTCTCACTCACTCTCTCACACTCACTCTCTCACACTCACTCACTCTCTCACACTCACTCACTCTCTCTCACACACTCACTCTCTCACACACACTCACTCTCTCACACACTCTCACTTTCTCTCACTCACTCACTCTCTCACACACACTCACTCTCTCACTCTCTCACACACACGCATTCTCTCTCTCACACTCACTCTCTCACACACACTCACTCTCTCACACACTCTCACTTTCTCTCACTCACTCACTCTCTCACACTCACTCTCTCACACACACTCACTCTCTCACTCTCTCACACACACGCATTCTCTCTCTCACACTCACTCTCTCACACACACTCACTCTCTCACACACACGCATTCACTCTCTCACACTCACTCTCTCACACACACTCACTCTCTCACTCACACTCTCTCTTACACTCACTCTCTCACA
The DNA here is from genome assembly GCA_036877525.1 of Chromobotia macracanthus. NCBI lineage: Eukaryota > Metazoa > Chordata > Actinopteri > Cypriniformes > Botiidae > Chromobotia > Chromobotia macracanthus. The sequence goes on from JAZGTH010000012.1 coordinate 1,267,181, forward strand.
CACTCACTCTCTCTCACTCTCTCTCACCTCCCTCGCTGGATCCGGTCACTCTCACGTCACGTTTCTTCACGCGTCAGCAGGAGTCACGCGGACAGTCACCGCCGCTACATCTCACGCAACGCAACGCAACGCAACACACGCGTGCACGCAAACGCGTCTGAACTCGTCCGCTGACAGCGCGTTCACGTCAAGAGCGCCGGAATGCGCGTCCATCGGTCCCTCTGCGTGACGCGTGCGCGCGCTTTGTACTCCCGTGCGGGGACGCGGGCGGTACGGGCGCCATTACTCTTCCTGCAGAGAGCGAGACGAGCGAGCACGTGACGTCACCTTCGGCCCTGTTCGCCAGCATTCGGCTGCGTTCGGCCTGCGGAGACGCGCCGGGTCGACCTGAGCTTCACTTAAAAGTAAATGTTTAATAGTCACAGCAGCACAAAAGCGTAAAGAAAGATAAAAAACATATGATAATAATGTGTGGATTCATTTATTTTGTTTTGTAAGTATTTATTTACCGTTAAAGCATTTCATTGGCATAAACCTATACAATAATTCATCGAGTAACAGTCATACCACATCATATTATTTGACACTGATGCAATAACAGTAATGAAAATAATCACAACTGATAATCAGGGGTTACTATTACATGCTTTGATTACAATTCGTTATTTTATTAATAGTAGTAGTTGTTGTTTAACTAATATTTGATGATGGTAATAAAAAATCAGATCAGATTCAGATCTTCATAAGCAGACAGTAATGTCTCATACAGCGGAGTGCCAGAAGGTGGCGATGCAGCACAAATAATTCACAAAATATGACCGTCCATTCATATGTATTATTTGTTGTAAAAACTCCAGTCTGTTGCATAAATAAACATCATACATATCTGAGATGTATGTGAGATTTATGAGAGTTTTCAAATTATTCTTTCACTCTGGATGTACATGAAATATCAGCCCTGCAGACACATAAACCAAACAGTTTTTCACAGTTTTATTTAAGAAAACATTAAGCACTTGTAGTGCATGAACAGCAATGTTTCACTAGACAGAGAAACTGAACAGGCAGGAGAATAACTGAACAATCAGGTACAAGTAAATACAAGAAAACGAGATAAAAACACCGTCAGAAACACTGTTACTGCACAATACTGCTTAAAAATGACAGAGATGAACGTGTAAAACACAATGCAACACAATGTGCCATTGAGTTCTGCTGAGGAATTAAAAACAATATTCCTAAAAGAAACAAACTTACTGTCATGTGAATGTTTCTGTTTGATTCGAGAGAAAACAGAGCAAAAACATCATATCATATACATTATGAGAAACATGAATCATTCAATAAGCATGTGGACAAAATCCAACAAAAAACAGCAAAATTGTCGCTTGTGGGTGAGGCATTCAAAAACAAAGATATGCTTTATAAAATACAGTTGTTCTGAAAAGTTAAAAAAAAGACAAAAAAAAGAAAACATCACATGATGGTCATATGCACATTAACATATTTTTGCCTACAGCAAATTGCATAAAGAGTAAACTTCATGTGTTGGTGATATTTGTGCGCGGGGTTTAGATAGAGGTGGGAGCTGGACCCCGTCCTGCCACTTGCCAAGCATTGACCTTCTGTGAGTGCCAGCGTGTCTCCTTACACAAACCAGGTATTCCCAGCCCATATGATGAGGTTCAGATAACCAAATACCTGTAAATATGACACAGCAACATGTGCAGTTGACTAATTACAGCCGACTTACTTAAAAACATTAAGAAGCTTAAACACATGCTAAATGTATTGTATTGTCCATAGTAATACTGCAGACAGGTTAATGTACAGTACACTGCCTCTTACCACAGACACATTGAGCAAGCACATACTGGCATACTCAGTAACTTCACATTGGACCTCTCTCTCCAAACAGAGGCCGAGAGTGGAGTGAATGCCAGCCGTACTGGTGGCGTCTTTCACGTCTGCAGACCCCTCACCCACGCCGACGAGCACACGAGCCACAGGAATGTAAACGCTGCTGTCATCACAAAATCCTGCCCAGAAACATCTTAAACCTTGTACAACATCAGCACACCAAAACCTTCTCAAATTATCAGCATTTCCACCTCATCTTCCGGTGGCATACTCACAAACATCAGGCCAAAGTCAGAGTCTCGGTACACATGCATGTAGCAACAGAGCCACCATGGGATAGAAAAAGGCCAAGACTGCCACAGCCACAAAGAACTCGACGGAGGACGAGGAATCTCCTACCAGATGGGGTTCAGAAACCGTGCGGTTGCAAAGGGTTGTGTTGTTCTCTACCAGGAGAACAGTGCTTAACCTTTGAAAATAAATGCATGCTTAGGTAGCTGCTGAGAGAACAGAATGCTGAGGAAGATACAGGAAATGAGATTACAGTAGCTGGACCTCACCTGAACGGGTAGGAAAAACTGGCACTAAATGTTTCATTGCTGTTGTCATCACAGAAGATTGAAACCACATTTCTTCCAGTATAACCCCCAAAGGTCCCAAACGCTTAAACTGCAGTGAGCTACAGAAACACAGTCAGTATGAACAGAAAACACTGCATGCAAAACACAACCATGCAGTCATGTGATGCACCTGAGAGGTTACCATAAAATCCATTTAAGTTTGATATAAACCTCCTATAATATCTTATCCCCTCAGAGTCATCTGATGTCCTGACCTGATTTTGGGTCAGTTTTAATCTTTGATTCCCTCACAGTTTGAGTTTAAGCCAGGAGTGGAAACTAAAGTCCTCAGGACCTGCTGTTTGGTTCCAGCACCAGATGTTGTTTCACTGCTTCATACATCCTGTTTGCCAACACACTCGCCTGTGCTTGTCAATGTTTAAAGGAGCCATTAACAAAAAGGAAACTTTTTATATGCTTCTCTCAGAGAAAACCTTTTATCTTCATAGATGTTTAATCTGAGATATTGTAACTCCATTTTCTCTGCCAATCACAAATCCTGCAGGCAGGCGGTTCACTTAAGATTGTTAGTTGTTGTAGAAACTCTTGAACTACTTTTTTAAAACTGTTTAATACTTGTTTAATAACTTGACATGTACAACAAAACTAAAAGAACTGCTGAATGTCACCCAATAAATTCCTGTGACACGGTACAAATTTGCATAGATCTTATGAAGTGCATTTCTGATGCATGCAAGGCAATAATGCATGTAAATGCGTTTACCCTCTTTAAGATGAAATACTTAAACAGATCTGAACTGAGTTTAATCTGAACTGTTCTCACTCACCCACACCACGACTTCATTTCAGGTGATGAATTCAGTGTTAAAGTGACAGTTCACCCGACACTGCATCATCATCATCATCATCATCTTTTCTCCAGGTGTCTCCAAAAGCGCTTTTCTGACGTGACCATGCAGGGGCTCTTCACCACCTCCCACTTATAAATGTATAAATACAGATCAAACGTGTATCAGTGTAATATTGCTTTTTATTTAAACTTTAAACACTACTGTCTCCTAACACAGGACTGTGATCTCATCACTAGAGTGAAGGCCAGTGTCTACAGCAGCTGTAAAAGGGAATGCTTCTGTCACCAGACCATTAAACAAAGAAAGAAAACGTTTCAGGACTCATGGATTGTGTTTTTAATATGCTGTCAAAACTGCATACTGTCATGTTAGTTTAAAATATCTGGAGGAAAGAATAGGAAACCCGACATATACATAAAAACATCAATCAAATTATAATTAACAAGTATTATCAACCAAGTGTACAATCAAACATGTACACACACACACACACACACACACGCGTGTCAGAAACTCAGTGACATCAGTACACAGGGCGCAGCAGATATTTTCTGTTGGTACAAAATGGGCATTAGACAAAAATAAGAACAGATCTCTATTTGCACTAATAATGCGCCAGCTCTCTCCAAATGAACACACTCACCATTATATACAAGAGAGGAGGCAGTTTGGCCACATTAATCAATGGATATTTACCATGGTAACTCTGATGGTACTTTCATCCGTCAATAAACATAATAATTCTGGAGTCTGAGACATTACATGTATAAAATAGCAAACCTAAGCTCTTCTTAAACGATTTGTGTAATATAATAAAACTGACATTTTCAAGTGTTTCCAAATAAAGAGTTGAGTATTAAAAAAATGTTTTGTTTCGGTGGATATATCAGCTTTATATTGTTTATCATGATGTTACATCTACCATGCTGGCAAAGTTTGGATGATGACAGAAAGGCTGGTATGTGTGAGAGACTCGTGAAACCTGTCAATCACATGTCTGAGTCAAATTTCACCCCAGAAACATTTTTATTTAGAGGTCAAATGTGAGTCAGACAATGTGGATCAGATTTTATGAGTTTCACCCTTCAAAGGAAAAAAAATCACAAGGCCAATGAAAGTGAAGGTAAAATGTCTTCTAGTCCAGCCGTCTCATTTGCATAAAGAAATAGAATAATTCTTTGAGAAAGTGATCAACTGTACACACGACACATTCAACAAACACTGAACAACAACCATTCAGTCCTACAGTGAAACAAGATCCACACACACTTGTGCACAGAGGTGGGATGGACAGCACATTTGGTCAAATACACAGTTAAATGATTATAACAGCATGATAACAGCTCTCGTCCACCATTAGAAAGACACACTAAAGCACAGCGGAGTGTGGAGACACACGCAGTAACTGTCCGGGACGTGGGCGGGGCCGAGAGAGCTGAGGGGCGGGGTGGGTGAAGCTCTCAGTGCAGCTCCTCCACCTCGCTCTCCTTCAGCCTGGCATTGTCTCTGACCTCGTCAAAGGTGTACGTCTTCACGATCTTCCCATTCCTGAACACGGTGTGCAGCAAGTCCTGCGGAGACACGAAACGGGATGTCAGGAAACAGAAAACAGCCGTTCACACGCGAGTATGTTGCGCTGTTGGTCTTAGCTAATTAGCTAACAGCTAATTAATAGTCATGTCTTCTACTCAGAGAAACTAATATTTACTTCATTGTTTACCTAGTAATTAATTGTAACAAAGGATTTATGGTTAAACAATGACTCAATATAAACAATGACTAGCTGAGTTAAGACAAGTACAACTGGTTATATATTTAAAGACGTTTTGATGCTTATCTGAACCATTTTCTCTGTCACCTGATGCTGAGGAACACTTAATAAAAGGTTTGAAGAACACACCTCTCCATACTGCTCCAGATCACCCTTCCCCTCCTCTAGAGTCACAAAGTCTCCACTCGGTGTCCTGTGAAGAGAAAGACGACCCTTCTTTGACCTTTTGTTGGGGTCAGCAACAGGATCTTTGAAGACGTTCACCTGCAATAAACATGACAACAGCTTATGGTAAAGTTCTACATTTCTGTAATAAATACTGTGGATTGCTGAAGACTTACACCCAGTCCATTAGTCACCACATAACTGCATTTGAAGGAGCAGTTGAGCAGATCTCGAGTCAGTTTCTGCAGCAGAGCTCCTCCTGAGCCAAACGTGATGTTCTCGATGCTCCACCTGTGATGTTTCATGCCCTCCACTATCTGTATGAGCACAAACAGAATGAGTTCAGCTCACCGGAGATGATAAATCACGTGACAGATGAGCGGGTACACACACCTCCTGTAAAGTGTTGATGTCCACACCGTCACCCTGAATCACTCTGATATAGGGCGGAAGAACCTTGTAGCCTTTAGAATTCTCAACTGGGGGAAATTTCTTCCCTAAAATCTCCAGGACCTGGAAAATGGGCCATAATGATTGTAAGATTACAAGAAAGCAATATATCACACTTTTTTATTTCTTATCCTATAAAAGGCTGAATGCACTAGAGTCTGAACACACTACATTATGAAAATTGTGTTTGTGTATAAACTGTAATCTAATGATCGGTTATTTTCTGATGATTAATGTCTACCTTTAGCACAGTGTCTAGAGGATTCCCTGAATCCGGTCGCACCACCAGCGGGGCGTCTGGGCTTCTCATCTCGATCAGACCTCTGAGGTCCTCTCCCCAGATCTTCTCACAGGCGTTGTAGATGTCGTAGCTGTCACTGACGATGGACACGGGCACAGAGGGGAACTGCTTGACGATGTGCTCAAAGGCGTCCTTCTCGTGGTCCTTCCCCCAGGCAGTGATTGTGCTGAAAAGAGTCAACAGTCAGTGTAAACACAGGTGTAGCGTTTGCTTGTGCAGACACGCTCATTTCAACTGATGACTGCAGTGAACGTGGCTTTCACTACAGACCACTAGAGGGCAGCGTGATCCACAAGACATTTCACAAGACCTTTGATTTGAAAATCGCATTTGAAAGAACTCATTACTAGTGTAAAGTTGCTCTGTTTCTCCCCTCCACATTGTGTCTTTACAGCAAATGTAACACGAGCATGATGATTCTGTAACACCCAATCTGACACAGCACATGGCAAGAAATGAGACCATATGACACCAATCACACTGACACTGAAACTAATCTTACAGCACCTTTATGATAAATGGGTTAGTTTACTCCACCTGTGTTCTGCAGCTGGTACTGAGAATCCAGGAACTGGGTCTTTGGTGCCGTAGTACTTCTTAATAACACAGATCCCAGCCACTGTGTCTGTTCCTTTGAAGTTTACCAGGTGAGCAGAAGCACCAATACCAGCCGTCTGAAATCAAGATATGCGTGTAAACACAGGAACCTTTGTGTGTGTGTAATGTACTTACAGTATGTTATGAATATGAGTTTTGTCTTAGACATTCCCCAACCCATCCTGATTCCATTAATCTGGGATATTTGACTGGTGTGGTAGTTAAATCAGATTTGTTGGGTTTGGGTAAGAGCAAACAAACTCTTTTGGAGCTTTTAGCACCCTGTTTGTCAAAGTAAATGTTGTACTTTGGCTGCTAAAAGGTAATTCACACACATTACCTCCTGAGATGAAACTCCTCTGTAGCCGAAGTCATGCAGCTTGTATTCCAGTCCTTCCAGGCTTCCAGAAGTCTCCATGAGATATTTAGCCAGAATCTTTTTCTGTTCTCGTGAGTTAGTCGCCACGGTGATGGGATACCAGATCTGAACCAGGATAGTCTGTGGAGAGACAAACTTCAAGGGTTAAAACTGATGACTTTAAAACACACACTGCATGTGACCGCAAGGTCTCGGGCTGAGAAATGAGAGATACTGAGGACAAAATCACTGTACTTGACAAAGTTTGGCTAAAATTAGAAAAAAGGATCTGTCCCCATGTGCCCACTAAAATCAAAACTAGAGCTGGTGTAGTCAGCTGGAACCTGAATCCAAAAACAACCTAAACGTGGCTTTGTGCTCCTGTGATGTGAGCGCACACGGAGGCTGAACACACTGTACAGTGTGCTCACTGGCCTGTACTGCACTCACAGCAGCAGTGTTCAGACTCGCTTTGTTTCCCATCAGATGGTTGAGTCAATATTATCATGTGGCATCTAGTCTGACCACGGCTCACATTCCTGAAGAACATCATCTGCTCATTCATGTTCTTCACCTTCATCAGTCCAACAGCACAGCCGAGAGGGGAAGTAACCACATTTTGTCCCTACAATTCAAGTGTCTGGGGCTATTGTGTCCCAAACCCCAAACTAGTTTTAGTTAATGACCATAGGTTTACCACACACCTCTTTAACTAATACTCCAATTAGTTTGTCATTATAGTGTCAGAACAATGTAACTGAACAGTTAACACTGATGGCTGTAAGGAGATACAAACCGCTTTCTCACTGTTTATCACCGTTCTGTGTTTCCCTCTCAAAGTGATTGGTGTGACTCTGGACTAACTCAGGCTGTGCATCCTGTAGTGAAAGATTATCTGGTGCAAACGGACCACTGGGTTACAGGCCTGTAAAGCCAGGCTGATGACATGTGTCAGCACATGACAAATTAGAGGACAGTAGGAGATTCAGACACAAACACAACCGCTGGGAGGGGAAGGTGAGAGTGAGCAGTACACATCCTGCCGATAGCCTTCACAAAGACAAACAACATTTTAATTATCAGTATTCTGTAGCCCGGCTTGTCTCATTCATACGCATTAATATCTCCTCATGGTCATTACTAAAGAAGCAGATGTGTTTCCAATCTCCTTACTTCCCTGGAGAACATAATAAGGGAAGATTTGTGGTGTCTGCCTCACTGACAATGTGTTCTGAAAGCCAAGGACACATCAGCACACACACACACGCGCGCAGTGGAGTCTAAATTTATCAGCCACACATGACGACACGTTTGTGATACATTTTAAGGTCTCTCTGAGTCACTGAAAACATTTCCCTACTCGGATAAAGCCACACACACACACGCACACACGCACACACACACACACACACACACACACACACAAACACACACACGCACACACACGCACACACACACACACACACACACACAAACACACACACACACACACACACACACACACACACACGAGGCAGAGAACCTGAGAAGGTGTACATGAGAATCTAGTCACTGTTAGCCAGGTGACAGGTGTACAATGTCATGGTGACTGTTCTGTATGGATGAATGTTTGTGTCAGCATGACTCTGCAGATCCTAATGAGACACAGGTGTTCAGAGATGACAATGCTGCTGTCTTCACCAGCACATGCAGAACAGCATCCTGCATCCTAGCAGTCTGAAAGTAACGTGTGTCATTTAAAATTTAAATTTTAAAATAAAATTTATTTGCTTTATATTGTATTTATCTGAATAAGCACATAGTTAAATTACTAAAATGATAACGCAGCGAATCGTTTGGTTGCTGCACCTGAACTGGTACAGCATAACATAACTGTATGATCACTGGTGTAACTTCCATGGGAAAGCTGTAACTCACCTCTACCCAGTTAGTGAGCCAGTAACACTCCGGATCCGTGCTTTCCACAGTAAAGAGGACATTCCCGCGCGGGATAACACTTCCCTCCGGCACAGCCTTGATCTCAATGGGCAGGTGACCGTTATATTTCTGAAGTGACAAAACATGAGGCCAAACTGAATAATCCTCACAGCACACAACAATCACTGCTGACAGAGTTTTTCCGTACCTTCAAAATGTAGTTCCATCCTTTTTCATTAAACACATCATCCTGAAAGTGTTCCCGGTAAACTTCCTTTGCTTCCTGGATCTTCTCTGGAGTGACGACCTGTCCTGTGAGTTTGAAAAGGAAAGCACGTTATAACAAACATGATTCCGGCTTGTGTATAATTGCACAATTTCCTACATGCTTGCGTTATCAAGTTAAGGGACTTTTCCACACTCACAGTACAACTTTGTTTCACCAGGACAGTGTACATGTACTATGAAATTTAAAGGCACAGCGTCCCCAGATATGAAACTGCTTCTTCTCTTGTATTCTGAGACACATTTGTGTTCATTTAGACAATGCTTTCATCTCAAGTGACTTTCTAATGAGAATAATGCAGGGTAATATTTCCTGTCCTGACCTCTCAATACAGTTTTCAGCTGTGCTCTAGCACACTGTACAGTAAGGGTAATGAGAAACATCTGTTCACCTGATTACTGTGAGCACCCACAGACACCAATAAATAACCCTACAGTCCTTTCCCTATCAGGCATTATATCTTACAGTGCAACACCTCATACATTTGTTTAATAACAGCGCATTTCAGTGCAAATGCATATCCTTAATATTTACTCACAAAGCCACTTTATTTAAAAATATGGCAGCTGATGTTGTAAATACAGTCAGTGTATATATTCACAACACAATGTATACACAGTGTATATCTTCACAACACAGCCTACCGTAAATTATAGGGACTGAATACATGCGTTGATCAAAGACAACAATATAGCTAGTGCTATCAAACCACATTTCAGCTTCAGTACTTAACACCCCAGAAAAGACACCTGGGGCAGGTTTCAGAGTAAAGCTGTGGTCCACGCTGCAGCAGGCAGCCGTCGTGTGTAAGAGCAACACAGCAGATGTTCTATTGTCTTGTTGTATCCAGTAACACAATTTCATCCCAGCACACTGTGAAATCCTCTGTGTAAAATGTTATGTTTCAGGGCTGCAGAATGAAGCAAACTGACTGTTTGATTAGGTTTGCAGTGAATGCTGCATTCTGAAGTATGAACACAAACCAAAATGACCAATGGCACGCTCCATCTGCAACTTATGTGTGAAAGTCATGTCTGAAGTACCTTTTAAGTATTTGTGGAGAATATACTGAAGACCGTAGAAGACCGTTTTGTCGTACTTGACTTTTCGGGGCTTGGTGGGGTCCATCTTCTTCTCGCGGCACTCAAAATAGGAGTACACTTTACTAGTGTTGGGTGGGTACTGTTTGTAATGTGTGACCTGCATAAGAACAACAACACAAATTTAAAGCACGTCCATAACAACTGTTCTGTTGTGATGCTTTAATTGACCAAAGATTTGGCTTGAAGCAGTAAGCAGCCACCCTGCAACACCAGAACACCCCTGTAACCGCACAGCAATGTCATGGCAACCAGCCAGGACACCCTGAACCCCCCTTAACACCCTAACTTTACACCCCTCATACTTTTAACAGAAATTAAAGATCTCGTTTGCCCTCTTGCCCTTTCACAGAGTTCATTTACAGAGCTGCAGATAATACATTCTAGGCATCAGATGAGATCATAGTTACCCCAGTCACCGAGCAGTCAACACACTAAGCAGCCTTCTGATATCTTGTGCATGCTGACCTTTCTCTAAATGGGGCCGTTTTTTGGCTGGTCTCCTGTGGTATAGATCCCGACTCAGAAAGGTTACACCCTTATGGTTATGTCTGACAGCTATGATGATTGTGCACTCTACTGTACAGCCAGTCCCCTCTGCAAATTTATAGCATATTTTTCTCTTCTGACACTCAAAGTCCGTGTGGAACAAAAGCCCCATGTAGACAGCTGCAGGAGTCCAGACATGCGCAGCGGGCAACAACTGGCCATGTGCTTGGAGGCTGCAACCATGCAGCACATGCGGTAGGCCTCAAAACTGATGACAAATCCAGCGGCTGTGGATTCAGCCCTAGAGGATGTGTGAGGAGTTAATTTAATGTGTGATAAACTGAAGTGAAAGCATAGCTCTAAAACTCAGCAAACCAGATAAACTAAACAGGTACCTTTAATTATATGTATACAAATATATATAATTAGTATGACAGCGTAGAAAGATTTGACTTGATCCCTTACAGTCCTTTATGATGGGTAGCGTTTATCCTCACTTTCTTATTTTTAATGTCACTGTTTAATATCAGCGCTCAGGGCATGTCCATCTTTAAGAGTTTAAATATTATTGAAAAAAAATTCAACATCATACAAATCGTATCCCCACCCCTCTCCACATCTGGTGTCATCCCTCTCCGTCTCACATCTTTCTCACCAGCTCTCTCGCTGAATGTCACCTGCCTCTACAATTTCACCCGGTTACTATCCATTCATCACCTGAGACAAAATCTTACACATTGCCATTGAAATGTTAACCTTTAAGAGTACTGCCTTCAAAACTGAGCTCACAGCTGGACAACTAACCAACTGCTGTCCTCCTTGACATAATGTAATTAAGTAATAAAAAAGCTAAAAAAAAACATCAAAAAGCATCCATTATAAAGCAGAAAGAAGACATTATCTAAACTTATGTTTAGATAGCATAAGTCTTAAAGAGTGATATCTGACTCTTAAATGACCTCTATAGGATTGCAACTAATGAATGAAAAACATGACCATTCTATTACATCTGTGGTGGGAGGTTAAAAGACGACCGCCCCTACTCAAGCAGCATTATCAAAAGATAACACTGATTAAACACACATATAACCACTACACAGCATGTTACTCTGGATCAAGGGCAGAGAGCACAAGGGGCAAGTCAAAGACGCCATCCTAAAAGTAAACTAGGCCTACAAACACATTTCAGCATCAACACACATACCAGGGCGATTTTTTTCTCTAAATAACAAACACTTTGGTTGCCTCACAGGTTCGAAGGTCTCATTGAGTTACAAGCATCACACAGCAACTGTTTATCATGCTCAACACAACAGTACCTGTCACACCATATAATGAATAACACACACTGATGTGATAACACTACACAACATTATGGACTGTGCATATATTAACATCATCAGCCAATGAGTGGACAGATGCGAACAAAGTAACAGAGCAAGACAACCCTTACAGATCACATGACCTCGTGCGGTACACATCCTCACTCATCCTGAACTTTCCATTACTGAAATGATAACATTAATAACATTTCAACAAATGAGCCTCTGAAATGCTTAACAGATCATTAATCAATATAGTGTGCAGTTAAAAATGTCCCTGACACACATTTATGTTTAAATGTACATTAACAATTCATCTGTTAACACTGAATAATGCTCTGTAATATATAATGCATCGTTTATGATGGTTCATCATTTATCATATATTCCATACAAGATATTAATCGTTGTATACTGCAGCAGCTTTTCATTTTTCATATAGTGCAGTATACATAATGTGCAATACACATGCTCATACAATCAATGAATCATTTACTCATTACTGTATGTAATGTACCCTTAAATGACAAAAAAATCACATTTCCAGGTAAATCTGACAGAGATGTCAAATTAAAGTCACCAGTGTGGGGACACAAATGCAGTATGGAGATCTCTCGATAGTAAAGATTAGCGGGCTTTGAACTTAATGTTGAAAAGGCTCACAAAGCGTTTCGGTTCTGCTCCTGAAACAGTGCCAGAGCCTCCCCTGCTTAATTCGCAGTGTGTCGGGTTTGTGAGTCCTCATACGTGCTGAGGTGAAGAATGAACCTGCGTCCCTCACACACCCGCTCGGCCTCAGACCTGACTGACACCGCTAACGGCCTGAAGGATGAAAGCACCTTCCCGTTCTGCTTTATCCCTCGCTACGGCTCCACCGCACTGCAGTGTACCGGGTCGGGCTCGGTTTGGTGTCTGCTCACCTTGTAGGAGTCGGTGGCCAGCATGATGTTGAAGTCCGCGGCGCCGCGGTGTTGCTCCATCTTCCTCTGGACGTGACGCGTCGCGCGCTGCTGCTGTCAGTTCTGTTGTTCTGCCTCCAACCCCCGCCGTCCAGGAGGACGCGTGACGTCGACGGAGTGGGCGGGGCGAATGGGGCGGACTGGCCAATCCGTGGGGGGGAAAGACGAGACGTCACGCCGGGGGGTGGGGCGCGGTGCTTGACGCGGAGCGTCGCGTGAGAGCTCAATAAAAAGCGCTGATGTCACCGTTTCACGGGCTGAGAGTTCGCTGTAGATGAAACGTAGTTAAAAACGCGTAAAAATACCATTTTTATTTACAAATATCATTCGACGTGTTAAACATTAATCCATCTTAAGGTCATTCAATGATTAACAAATGATTCATAATAAAGACAATTACTCTGGACGCTAATTACCAAAAAGGTGCCCTAGAAGTGTCAGCAGTAAATCTAACATCCCGTATTTATTCTATAAACCAGGTTACAATAAGGTAACATAAGAACTGTTATAATGATACCAAAACAATACTTGTGAGAGATCACGCTAGAAAACAAAAGTCATGTTGTTTTAAATAGACATTTATACATGTAGATGATCAAAGAGCAACCACATGTAATACAGTTCAAATGTAGATTTATCAGCATGTTGAAGCATCGCAGGGTCTAATAAACTCAGGACTGTTTGCTGAATGTCAAATCTTACATTTCCAGTTGTATCTACAATTGCATTGTTAAAATGTTCGCGTTATTAATATGATCTATCCGATCAGCTGACGCCATGCAGAGCTCCGGAAAGCTCTTCACCTGATTCGCGACTGTAGTTACATGTTTGTGTATGGAAGAGGACATGACAGTCAGTTTCCTGTGATAAAGTCCCACGGCCTTAGTAATACAGTAGTTTTGTATGTGTTTAAAGTCTGTAGACGTTGTCGTGTTTTGTGATTGTGTGTTTGTATGATTTTACGTGTTATGTAACGATTGCGAAATCTTACAATGTCACGCCTGAACCGCTACAGTACGTCGTTGCCAAGCCAACTCCGGCAGCCAATCAGAGCTTCTGAAGCTGACACGTCACGGAAGAAAACGCGAGTGCGCTTTCTGTGCTCATTCAAAACTTCAATACAAAAGTATTACATTGAAAAACCAAAGTTTCGAAACTCTGTCAACATTACAATTGTACCGTAAATATGGGCTTTAATATTAGATAAAAATGTTATTTCAACATGCTAGGCAACGATATAACAATATATACTGCTAACAGCCAATGTGTTGTGAGCTACACGTTGAGCCTGGCGTGAAAACAGAAAATATGTAATGATGTTATAATAATAAATACTAATAATGTTATAATAATAAATACTAATAATGTTATAATAATAAATACTAATAATGCTATAATAATAAATACTAATAATGTTATAATAAATACAGAACACAAAAATGTGTACCTCTATACCAAACCACGAGAGGGCATCAATGCCCAAGTAACAGCCAACAGTATAACAGCAAACGAGCAGATCTGAAGTCATCAGCGTTTGTGTTGTTGAAATGTAAACCTTAATAAAGCCTCAAAAAGCCTTTAATCAATACCACGTATCCTTCATCTGCCTAACAGAAACATGCCATGAATGAATGAATAAAACGATACAGTCGGGATATTGTACCGCACTGTGATTATGATCGCAAAATGAGCCCGTTATGAAATGCACACAAATAACAACGCGATGCACAACATCGTGATGAGCGAGAGAGGCGTGCAACTGCAGAGGAGAGAGAGTCGCGTGAGAGGTCATGTGAGGGTGCAGCGGTTCAGCGACACGTCAGGGTTCGAGCCGCGACTGCTGCGCCTACAGCGTCTCTTCTCACATGTAGTCTGTATAGTTTCGTCTATGTATAAGTATTTCTACACTGACTCCGTGTTTGCTGAACGGTGAGTGTTTTTATTCGCATTTAACAGCATCAGTTATTCATGTGTTATTGTTATTCAGAACAAACACTGGACAGAATGCATGATTTCTGCAACATTATTAAACGTTGCATTTAAAGTTTTGTCGTGCAACCTGATGGATGCAGGTGAATGTGTGCAGCCTCTCGGTTTGCTCGCTTTTACTGGTTTTACACGTTTATGTTTTTATCACATTTTATCATCACGTTTTGCTTCCTGTTTTGTTACTTCCTTTTAGTGAACGTCAACTTCATGGTGTTGAATGTAACTCAAACTGTAGATTATCTTCCAAATACTGGGAGATACATATATACATATATATTTATATAAATATACACAGAGACAGATACACCGTCCACATTATTAACAATCACTCTTGCTTCTGATTTAGTACTGGTTATGGAACAGCAAGTCAGTGACGATGAACCACCTGTAGTTCATAGAGAAGATAACAAGAGGAGAAGAAGGAAGATGAAAGCATTTACATCTAACTCATCTGTACTGATGGATCATATAGCTGTTGAGTTTGTGCTTCCCACCACCAGTAAAAACTGCAGGAGTCCAGACACGCTGCAGCTGGAGGTGACTGGGAACTGGACGGTAGAGCAGGTGAAGGTCCAGCTCTGGCACAGAGCTGTAATCACTAAGCTGTGCCCTGAATTTTACCAAAAATACACTCCAGACCACTGCGTCCTGCTCTACCAGAAGAAAGGCAACTGGTACGAGATCTATGACATGCAGCAAGTGTTTCAAACCCTTGATTGCATACACTACTGGAAAGCCTTAAGAAAAGAGGTTGGAAAAATTCACCTGGTTATTAGGCCGCAGCCCTCCGAGGATTCTCTTCAGTACCAAAGGTTTCTGAACCACCTGATCGGATATGATGTTACAGATGTTAGCAACGTCCATGATGATGAACTGGAATTCACACGACGAAAGCTGCTGACCCCCCGGAACATTGAGCTGTGTGACAGAGATCCCAGACTGTATTTAATGGACCCCTGGATAACCACAAAGCCTCTACCTGAATACCTACTGAGCAAAATAAGTAACAGTCACATTCTGGTGGTGATACACAAGGAGACAACAAGCCAGACTATCAAAGTTTCTATAGATGATACACCAGTTCAGGTTCTTCAGAGCTTCTTTGCCAAGATTACTAACAAGAGAGCACTTCTAGGCATACCTGATGATGTCAGTGAATCTGATTTTGTCTTGAGGGTTTGTGGAAGAGAGGAATACCTATTTGGAAACTATGCCATTAAAGATTTCCATTGGATTAGACAGTGTCTTAAAAATGGAGAAGAGATCCATGTGGTTTTAGAGCAACCCCCAAACCCAGAACAAGATGTAGTCCATAAAGAGGACTGGTCACAGGTTGATGACTGCACTGGTGTAGCTGGTACTCATGAACAATTGACCATCACTGAGAAAGACCATGAGAAGGTGTTCACTATATCCCTTTGGGACTGCAATCGGAAATTCAGGGTGAAGATCTTGGGGATTGACATCCCAGTACTCCCACTTAATTCAGAGCTGATTGTCTTTGTTGAGGCCAGTATTTTCCATGGGCAGCAGTTGCTGGCTCAGGAGAGGACATCCTCTAAACCCTTCACAGAAGAGGTGCTTTGGAACACCTGGCTGGAATTCAATATCAAGATTAAGGACTTACCTAAAGGAGCACGACTTAGCCTGCAGGTGTCTTGTGGAAAAGCACAGAGTCAAACTTTAAAGGAAAATGACTGTAAAAACAAGAGCCGCTTGTTGTACTATGTAAACCTGCTACTGGTGGATCACAGGTCCCTGCTCAGACAGGGGGAGTTCATCTTACATATGTGGAAGATGCCAGAGAAGAATGAAGATAACAGCAGCGTCAACGCAGATAAACTGACATCTGCCACAAACCCAGATAAAAATAGTTCAATGGCCGTTGCTATTCTCTTGGATAAGTACTGCTACCCTGTGGTTCTCCCCAAGAGCAAGGATTCTGGAGATGCTTCTGGAGAAGGAGAGCGAGGGCAGAGAGAGATGCCCAATCACCTAAGAAAACAGTTTGAGCAGATTATTGCTACTGACCCTCTTCATCCTCTCAGTGTTGAAGATAAAGAATTGCTCTGGCACTTCAGACAAGAGTGTGTGCGAGATCCCAAAGCATATCCAAAGTTTCTTTCCTCTGTTAAGTGGGGCAAACAAGAGGCTGTGACCATAACACACTGCCTGCTGGAGCGAAGTACTGTATGGGACCGAAGCTTACTTGACGTGGGTTTGGCTTTACAGTTATTAGACTGCCACTTCTCTGATGAAAATGTGCGTACTATGGCTGTAAGAAAGTTAGAGACTCTGGGAGATGATGATGTGCTACGATACCTCCTGCAGCTTGTTCAGGTAGGCCTTGGGCAATTTACAACATGCTGTGGTTGGTTTTGCATGGCAGCACACACATACTACTAAAAAGAACAAAGAAATGTTAGTATGATATTAAAATTAGTATATAAAGTAAATATTTGCATAAGATAAACTGATTAACCTGTTGTGTGATTGTTATGGTATTATGTAAATAACTTTATATAAAACATTTTGTGGAAATCAAAAAATGTTAATCTTGTTGTTGTTGTCTTAAAGGCTGTGAAATTTGAACCATACCATGACAGTGCCCTTGCCAGGTTCCTTCTCAAACGTGCGCTAAGAGTAAGTAAAACCCTTGAACGCACAGCAGCAGTGAATCTGTGCTCATTAGTATACATTTACATTTATGGATTTAGCAAAGCTACTGGAAAGCTGCTCATACGGGTTTCTTGTTTACTTCCTTGCAGAGCAAGCGAATTGGCCATTTCTTGTTCTGGTTTCTCCGAAGTGAAATTGCTCAATCCATGCATTATCAGCAGAGGTATGCAGTAATTCTGGAAGCGTACCTCCGTGGTTGTGGTGAAGCTGTACTGCAGGACTTCAGCAAGCAGGTGGAGATCACAGAAGCCTTGCAGAGAGTCACTCGTGAAATTAAGCAAATGTCTGCAGAAAAGTATGACATTTCAGCACAAGGTAATGACTACAGCCATTATTTGTTCTTAATGTTTTCCATTAGACAATATATCTAATCTGATGGGAACTTTGTAGTTGTTTCTCAGCTACGACAGAAATTGGAGGGTCTGCAAATGTCAGGGTTACCAGAAAGCTTTAAAGTGCCTTATGACCCAAGCCTACGGGCAGGGGCACTTGTGGTACGTAAAACTAAACTGCAACTTCTATTTTAATTACTACTGTGCTTCAGTGCTTCCTGTTTTTAATTTGAATATCCACAGAAACCCTTAGTAAATATTGTTCTAAGATCCTGTTTGTGCAACTTCAAAGCACTCACTTGTCACTTGTTCTGTATTATTATTTGTAGATTGAACAATGCAAAGTAATGGCATCAAAAAAGAAACCCTTGTGGCTACAGTTTACACAAGCTGATCCCACCACCTTGTCAAGTGACACTATTGGGATCATCTTTAAAGATGGGGATGACCTTCGTCAGGATATGCTGATATTACAGGTGGGTAAGATCACCATTTAAATACATACTAGCGGTCATCACCCTCATTGTCACGGCTGTTTAATAAGCAGTTTCCCCCACAGATTCTGCTAATAATGGAGTCCATCTGGGAGCTGGAGTCCTTGGATCTTTCATTATTGCCATATGGTTGTATTTCCACTGGAAACAAAATTGGTAATGACGGTTAATGTGTTTTAAATAATGTTTTTAAAAATGAGATTGTAGATTATTATATGGATGACCAGGGAGCTATGGAAGCCAAATATTATAACACTGATGAACAACCTAAAATGATGAATTCCTAAAAAATTGAACTATTCCTTTTTTAGGAATGATTGAAATAGTGAAGGATGCCACTACTATTGCCAACATTCAGCAAAGTACTGTTGGAAATACTGGTGCTTTTAAAGATGAAATCCTCAGCCAGTGGCTTCATGACAAGTGTGTTAGTGAGGACAAGGTAAGCTCTTATCATTTGTGATCACTGAATGCACATAAACAGGAAGGAAACCCCTCACTTCCTGGTTTGTCAGGGTCTTTGTTTGAGGGCGGTTACCTTTGTGAAGAGCAAACATGGCACCTGCACACTTCCGGTGTCCTATTTTCAATCTCTCTGTTAGTTTTCTTATGCAATATATATGTAAAAAGACATATTTCATCAGTTCACGTCCTGATGAGCGAGTTAGGTCACGTGTAAATGTCAGACGTGTAATCTCCACCTAATTTGTTTGCATTGCTGAGTTGCTTGATGCAAATATCTACAGTGAAATAGGTACTGATAATGTCATATTTTCTCCACCCTATTCCCCTCTTTAGCACCAGCAGGCTGTAGAGCGTTTTGTGTTCTCCTGTGGAGGGTACTGTGTGGCAACCTATGTCTTGGGCATTGGTGATCGTCACAATGACAACATAATGATAACGGAGACAGGTAGTTTATATTAAAAACTCTCTCATGTAAACTGATGCAGTTTGACCAATAATCAGGTTGGTTTAATACTCGCACACTGATAACGCTCATTTTTGCTAGCGCTGATGACTGTTCTGTGGTCCATGACGTGCAGCTTGTATACTTCCAGTGTAGATGGTCTCAGTGCTCATGTGTGATTGGTCATTTCTGAAGTATGTGTGATTTTTAAAGCATTAATAGCTAAAAAGTATGTGTTTACAACCAGGCAACCTCTTTCACATTGATTTTGGACACATACTTGGAAACTACAAGAGCTTCATGGGGATAAGCAAGGAACGAGTACCCTTTGTCTTAACTCCTGATTTCCTTTATGTGATGGGCACAGCTGGCAAAAAAAGCAGCCCTAGTTTTCTCAAGTTTCAGGTATTTACTCTTTTATCTCTGCCTTATTTTACACCTGTAACTGCAGGTTCTGTTCCTGATCTTTCTTGATGCACACAGAATGTTTGCCTGAAGGCCTATCTGGCTCTGAGGCACCACACCAACCTTCTTATCATCCTGTTCTCCATGATGCTAATGACTGGCATGCCTCAGCTGACCAGCAAGGAGGACATAGAATACATACGTGAAGCGCTGACGGTCGGACGCACAGAGGACGAAGCCAAACAACACTTCCTGGACCAAATCGAGATCTGTCGAGACAAGGGTTGGACGGTGCAGTTTAACTGGTTCCTACACCTGGTGCTCGGCATTAAACAAGGTGTGGAGAAACGTTCAGCCTGAGTGTGCCATCAAACCTACAGAAGATACTTCATCTGCTTCATGAAGGAAATGAAACTGTCTTCTGAAAGTGGTCTGTGGCATTTTAAAATGAAGAATTGATCTTCATTTTTTATGTATTTTTAATGGTTTTGCACAGTAATAATAAGTCTGTCTTGAGATTGGATAATTTTACATGCCCATAATGCTGTAAATAGTAGATTTCTAATCACTGAATAAAATATGGTATACTCTGTCAGTCTATTTAAATATGTTTTGCAATTCAAATGTGTGCCTGGTATTTGTTGGTTTGTTTCTGACCCATATGCAGTTTGGTAGACCACTAACCTTAAACATGCATCAATAATATTCAATAATAAATCAATAATAAAATTATACATATTATTATTATATATAATATGTATAACTGGAGACATTTCACACAGAGGCAAAATAAATAAATGTAGCAGAGCATAGTTTTGCCTACTTACGTCAACTTTAAATATTTTTTTAAATACAGGTTATATTTATTGGTTTTATTGGTTCCATTCAACAGAATGGAAAAATTAATGCTAAGACAACAGTCTCTATTCTGTGCGTTTCATCTCAAAAGCAGCTGATCAAACTTTTTTGACACAAATGGTCATCCACACAAACACTGCAAGTACAAAGATGCAACTGTCGATGTCTCTGAAAGTCCCAACACTTTTACCACGATAAAACGTATTTTATTTTTCAGTTTCAATGTGTTACAAGTAAAACTTGTACTAACTGTTACAAACTCACTGTATTGTCTATTTTATATCTATTTGTATTACCTAGAACAAAAACTGTTCTATTTTCAATTATAGAATCTTTCAGTTTGAAAAGATTTGTTAAACTGTTTTTTCACTGTTATTCACTGTTGTTCAGGTTTTTAACAGTGTTTTTGTGCAGCGTCGTGTCTTATCCATTCAGGGAACAGAGCTTTGAAATCTGAATACGACACAGTGGGGCACTGTACAAGAAGCACAAACAATAGGGCACACGTGAAATGTCACTTCTGTTGAAAAACACAGAACGGGTCGGTCCTATTGAGTTGGACTGTGGCTCTGTATAGATTAAACAAAAATGCTAATTAGAAGAATATTGATATGGCTGTAGTGATAGAGAGGAAGATAAGCATTAGTTTACATTGAAATGATTAGCACAGTTGAAGAGCAGGAATATAGATGTTTATTCAAGAACTTTTATTCATTTCATTTCAATGTGGAATTCTGTTTACAAAAAGTGCACAAATTCTAAAGACAGTAAACAGCACAACAGCTTATAAACAGTAACAGAAAGCAAGACTTTTATCATCAATCTTAATTTTGGCTAGCTTTGCTTTGACTGGTCAGCTCAGAGTTTGCAAATGAAGACAAGCATTTAAATGATCACAAACCTCATTGTTATAGCAGTCTAATTGAGATCAATATTATAAAACATTATAATATCTGACTGCACATGGCTCACATTTATCATAAAATGTTTTCATGCACTTTTGAATATACAGGTAAGAATCTGTTCTGTAAGTGTTTTGGTTACCAACACGTATGCCGATTTGTGTGCATTCAGGAACATATGTAAAGTTTTAAAATTACAAACATCATACCATGCAAAGACAGGACTCTGCCTTAACTCTCAGATATCATCTGATCTGCTGTCATGGCAACCATTGACAGGCTCAGCATTGCATGGCGTCTGACATTCTGGTGTCTCTCCAACAACGGCTTTGTGGATGACTCTCAGCCAGCGCAGTTTCATTTCTTCTGTGTCAGCAGTGAAACAATGGACAGACTTTGATTGGCACAGCCGGAAGCTGGTAGGAGGATGATCCACAGGTCTGTGGACATCTTCAACCTGGTAACCTAGCAGCGGGATCGTACACTGGGCTTTAACATCCTGGAAAATGTCCCAAAACAGACAGATTCAACTGGATAGCAATTAAAAACTAGCTTTCATGTTAAATCATGTGAAGAGTGTTCACACCAGGAACATATGCTATGGTCAAAGTTCATGTTGACTGCATGTTGACAAGCTACACAAATAAGGAATTTACAGCCATTGGAAGATTTGTATGCTTTCTTCAAGAAAGTATAAAGACTGTCACTTACTTGTGGGGCACCATACAGGTAAAGAACCAATGCGTCATGCTGAGGAATCACACACCAGACCCTCTGACATGGTTTGGTCCTGTCACTGTACTGCAGGAAACCACACATGAAACTGTTTCCTGAGACCTGAGCAGCTTCAATCTGGTGAAGAATGAGAGAGGAACCTTTCAAAAACTCTTCTCATCGACAGCCAGAAGGACACCCAGAGGCACGTACCTCAAGAATTCCTCTTTTCTTGGTGCCAGCTGGTTCCTCTGCATCTGCTCTTCCCGTCAGTATGAAATAGCAGTCCTTACACACCTTATTCAATCTGTTACTGTCGTACCTCAGTGACACTTTGTAGTCAGAGCATTTATAGCAAACCACCTGAGATACATTCCAAAACATTAGTTCAGCTACACCTAACTATGCTTTTGGAAGCAGCCTATTTAACTTCTTAAAAGGAGAAAAGTTTTCATTTAGGATCAAAAGAAGTCAACATTAGCCATAAACCCACATATCCACATGCCCTGCAATGGTGCCTCCTGCGGGTCAAGGCATTGAAGGGCTCCTTGCATTTCATGCACATGGTCACCTCATTATCCCGAATCCAGCGTGGGGCTCTCTTCCCCAACTCCTCTTTCTGAAAAACAAGGTAAGCACTGTGATGGTTCACTGATCACGTCTGAACATACAACAACCAGATCTTGAAGATTTACACAAAACTAACCCTTCATTACAGTAACGAATTTAATAGGAACGGATACATATACACCAGGGTTTTTTCCACTTACAGAAACCTCATCTTCCTCTTCTTTAGAAGCTGATTTGAACGTTTCATTCTTCTGCTGAAAAATTGCAATGGTGTTTTGGAATGCCTTCAACAAAAAGCAAATAACCCATGTGAAACTAAATCCCGATTGTTATACTCGTAATTACAGCAGCCTTAAGAGACTAAACCACACAGAATCTGTACCTTGATCCAGTCCTCTTTGTCTTCCTCTGAGCTGTGAATGAACAATGTCTGTATTTACAAACTAAAGTACATATGACCAGCAGTGTTTTATGCATGCTGCCCTCACCTGGCCTGGAGTTCTAGTGTACGCTCTTTACCCGACACCTGGAAAGTGTGTGGGTAATCATCATTGGAGGTTTCAAGGACCTTCATGCCCTCAACTCTGACCCGTGTACGTACAGTAAACCGCTGACCCACCAGACTGAACTTCGGCACACAGTACAGCAGTATGTTGTTAAACTGAAGACAACAGATGGTAGAACTTTCATTCATATCTTCAGATGTACAACTTTAATTAAGCATTCACTGTCTTCAGTTTGACTGACCAAGAAGAGGTATCGCTCCATGGATGAGGTGTTTCTGGCTGCCAGCTTCAGGATCTGTCCTTCCTTAATGAGCTCATTAGAGGGATTCACAATGTCCTCTTCTCCTCCCAGCATCTCATAGATCTCCATGAGCTTCTTTAGGTTCTCCTATAAACAAAGATGGAGACCTTTGGCACATGAAACTGATGGATACCTAGAGGCAAAATCCTATCTTACAGAAAGCAAAGGCAAGGACAGAAAAATGGTTATAACCTCAATCGCTATTAAGAAACAGGACACAATCTTAAAAACAACTGTAAATAACTCCCGTCTCTCTCACCATCTTACGGATTGCTGTGTTGGAGTGGGTGGCAGCCATGGAGATGATTTGCAAAGACTCTGGAAAATGAGAAGCAGAAGTGATATTCCAGATGATTCATTCAAAGTGTGGAAGTGAAATCAATGTGTGTGTGTCAAACAATCATTTCAGCTCTCAGTAGCTCATGGACAGTGTTGATCTGTGCAATCAGATGACTGTTGAGTTACACCAAAATCATTCGAAATTAATATGTAACACACAAAACAACAATCACAAGTGATTAGAATTTTAAATTAATTTTGGATTAATATATTTTAATACTTGCCTTTGACAATGCAAGTTTGTTTATGTAAGCAGAAATGTCAGTTTAGATGTTGAGAACTTTACATTTTGATAAAACAGCTTTACTTCACAACATGCACTGATGAATCATGCAGAAGACCAGAATTCTCAAGACAGTAAATGCAGATTTTTCATGTTGTCATCTAGTACATGACATTTCCTGAAACGATCAGTCGTGGTGAACACACATGCTGGGCTACAGTATATCCTCCTAATGTACTGTGAAAATGTCATCAAAGGAATATAACTGTACACAAGTTTCAAACTTAAACGAACAGGCAATAAGTAATGAGAAAGTTTAAATGAACAAATAAATGGAGTGTCTCACTCTCTGCCTGGCTGCGGTCGCTGTCATCCTCTGGAAGTCTCTTCAGATAATCTTTGAGCAGCATCTCGTAGCGAGGAACTCGCTGTACAGGCTCCAGCATGTGATGCTGCAGAGTCAGATTTCCACACTCCTTTGAACCCTACAGAAACAATCCACAGTTCGGTATCTTCTATTATCCATATAATGGAAAACATTACGACTGTTTCTCATGCAATAAACACACACCTGTACATCATGAATAATGGCATTAAATTGTGCTGAGCGCTCCGTCCACTGTTTGAGAAGTTCCATGGCACTGTCAAAATTGATCACATAGCCGGCATACATTCTCAGAAAAGGAGCGAGTTGTGCCAAGATGTCCCCGATACGGGGTGTTGAGTCCCTGCAGAAGAATGGAGACAGAGATACAGTTTCTATCCTCCAGAAACTTAAGACTGTCCATTCATTAATTCTAGAGTATGTGTCTGATAATCTAATTCTCACCACTGGCTCATCCGTGTCTCCAGTTCAGGCAGGAGGAACTTGCTGTGGAAGGTGTAGATGGAGCCCACATTGGAGAAGATGCCCTTCACCACCTCTAGAGGAAATGTCCCCTTCTGAGCTTCCTGTGAGAGCTTACTGCAAAACACCTACACACAGACACAGACACACACACACACAGACGTATCAGGTTTATATACAGTTACCCTATAAAGAATTTTACCCCTTTACTGTAAGTCAAACATAAAATGTATCATGAAGTCAGTTCCTCACAGGTGCTCTAGCAGCATAACCACAGGTGCAGCTCACCACATTACCCAGAAGGATGTCTGCTGGCAGAACTCACCTGGTCCAGTAAGTGCAGACGGCTCACATACGCTCTTTCCGTCTGCAGAAGTTCATTCGCAATGTTATAGAGTTTCAGCTCTTTGATATTCTGTTGAAAACATTTCCTGAGTTAATTCTTAGAGCACATCTGCATCATGGTTTCAGTATGTCACATATGCAACGTCTATGATCAATGTTAAAAACAGAGTCAAACTGAAATCATTGAAAAAGCAGGTTCAGAAAAATGCAGACAATAAATGATCAAGAAAAATGCTTCACATTTATTCTGACATTTATTCAGAGAGATACAATGAAAATCTGAACATTCTGCAAAAGCTGAACAAGTGTTGCTGGAGTTTGTGGCTGTTGACTGAGAAGTTCTGAGTGGTTTCAAGTATAATATCCAAATGCATAAGTCCATGATCAAGTATCTGTGATGTTCTACTCTCTAGGTAGGTCTGTGGGCTACCTGTTTAATCATCTGAAAAAAGAAAGCTTCAGTAACAGCACGTCTTCTCTAAAGCCACATGATCTGAGGTCTCACTGATGTCTCTAGCACAAACTGTGTGCCGTAAAATACAAGCCAAAGATTATTACTTATGGTTAGGATTTTGTTCAAATCACTAATACTAATGATCAAAAATAACAAGTGACACTTGCCTTAGCAAACGCCAGGTGTAATGCAGGCGATGACCTGAAAGCAGAATAATTACTCACGTGTTGATCACCTTCATTCTCCATGTTCTGCATCTGTTCATCTACAATGTTCTCCTGCAACTGAACATCTTCCTCAACGTGTTGAAGAACACTTTCACTCTTGCTGGTTTCTGAGGGAATCTGGAGATGTTCTGGGTCCACACTGGTCTCTTGTTCTTCAAACTCACCTTGTTGTTTGACCTCTTCTGACCACCAACCTGACCAATCAGGCCACTCCAGACTGAGTTCACCGCCTTCTTGTTTGCGTCCAGAGTTTGGATGTTCAGGGTTAGAGATGACTTTTATGAGCTCTGCAGGTGGAGAGGAGCCTAATGTAACTCTGGTGACACTGGAAGAGAGGTAGTGAGGAACAATATTAAGTGTCAAACACTGTGTGCCTAAAGACGTTTTACAGGAAGTGAAAGAGGCGGAGCAGAGGGTTACAAACAGAAATGAGGGGGTGAATATCTCTTCCCTGCCCCATTTATGAAGCATGCAAATGCATGTACATGCACACAAGACTGTAGTACATTAACAGTTAGATGTTTAAACACACTGGACTCAATTTATGTTTCTTGTAAAAACCTCTTGAGCTCAAGAAAACACCAGGTCTGTAAACCTTTTTAACAAAACTAAAATTTAATTCATTTAGTTTGGCATATATTCTGATCTCAATGCTGAACCAGTTGAAAACAGGATGAGAGAACAATCAGAGTGTACAGAACTGTAATCTAGACGTACTTTCAGTTGTGCTGAAAGTTTTGATTTTACTATTATTTTCAAATAGGGAAATTAATTATACAATTATATATATTTGTCATACACACACATATAAATCATGACATGCCTCTTGTCAATAGGTCTGTAATACTTTGAGACAGCAGCAGTTCTCTCTCGGGTCACTATCTCATCCTGATCCATGATATTTTCAGCAGGAATCTTTACTGTCTCTTGCTGATTCATGATGTTTCCTGCAGAAATCTTCACTGTTACTTCCTGATCCATAATGTTTCCAGCAGGAATCTTCACTGGACGCTGGAATTTTGGTTTTGGAAGCACTACAGTCAAAAAGAAAGACAATGGCTGATTATCATAGATATACATAAAAGCATTTAAACACTAAAACGACACATGAACATGTTTTTGATTCTCATTGCATTACATAGCTAAATGTAATGATGTTGCTATGGTGTCCTGTTATGTACTGGTCCAATCAAAGAGCACAAAGACTTGATATTCTAGCCTCTAGAAATGAATCAACTCCCAGCGCAAGTCTAATGTCTTTTTTGTCCATTTTTTATGTCTATTTTGTCATGCTGATAAAACAGGAAGGTTTTAAAAAAAAGTTGAGAAATGTTGACGTACCAGCTGGAGGAGGCATTGCTGACACAGTGTACACGGCTGATGTTCTCAACACGGATGTTCTTTCTCTCAGTAAACTCCTGTCCAAATCATCACACTGTCCAACACATACAGGATCTCCTGTCAACACATACACACAAACAAAGACACACTCAGACCAATCACGGAACAGAAAGGTCACACACACGCAACTCAGCCGCCAGTTCTGTAAACGACAACACTATCAGGTAATGGATTTTATCTGTTACTGTGGGATACATTTCAATGCAGTTTAAGCTAAAAAGTCCCACTGACTGAGAAATACCCACTGACTGAAGATCCGAACTAAAGACAATATCTCATGCGGCTCACATTGTTCCAACATGTTAGTGAAAGTCGGAGCTTCCTCTTGTCTCTACACTGAATCTTACATCCACCTGGACATCATTATAAAAAGTCTCATGTTAAACACTAAAACCTTTGCTGGCTGTAAATTTTAACAGGAAATATAACATGCAAGCTGCAATCTGGAACTTTTGCCTCTACCAACATCTCTGTTTGAAGCATAAAATTGCAGGTTTATGCAGGCAAAAGCCTTACGTACTTTTCTTTATGTATGTTGAGGATAATAAAAACCACCGCACCTGGGATATCCTATCCAACAGCTCCAATTATAAATCACTATTGCAAGCTTACCGTAGAGAATCAGGGTGTACACATACACACACACAGGTGTGTATATATATAAATTGACATAAACCCTACCCCCAACAATAATTACTGGCGTGAAGTGTGACAGCTAGCCCAGACTGCAGAGAGCACAAGAGAAGAATAGACACACAGAAGACGTTTTCAGTGTAGTTGAGTCTCTCTCAAGAAACGTGAACCTGTGGAGGCCTCTGTCACCGCTTCTCATAAACTTCCTCAGTGAGGTTTCCCAGTTCCTCCAGCTCTGAGTTTAGAACAAAGATTTCTCTCTGTGTTTGTGAACCAGTACAAGGAGAAGTTGATGCATTCACAAACTCTCATTCTCATGAGAATCTAAACAGAAAGCAAACTCAGTTTAAAACTTTTAAAACACGTTATTCATTTTTAACGATGAATTCATCTCTTCACGGGTCATTCATCATTACTGGATAATGATTAAAAATATAAAGATTCCATTTATTAATGACATGAGAGTTAAGTATAACTAGAAAAAATTATATTCACTACAGAAACTTCCATGATATAAAAATGTTTTATAGCCAGAAAATTGCATCTTTAATTCTGATATATCCAATTTACTTCACTGTTTATTTATCATGCTACATCTCCCAGTTACAGTCCCAGAGTAAACGGAGGTTTATTTCAGAAATACAGTGATCAACAGCATATAAACAGATCCTGTATGCACATCCAGAGCTGCAGATTCAAGCACACTGACCTGATAACCTGATATGTGCTCACACACTCTTCTGTTGAGTTGTATTTGAAGACTGTGCGCAATAAACAGAACAATCGATCCCCATCACACTGTGCCCTGCCTTCTCTTCTCTAACTACTCATTTCCCTTTTTCTGCATGAACACGAGTGTTGGACGAACAGAGAACAGATGCATTGTACAAAAAACTGCTGACAATCAAGCTGAGTCTCCTCTCCTCTCTAAAAAAACTTTACATTTACTGACATTTATGCATTTGGCAGCTTTAATTTAGTCACCTAGACATTCAAGCTACAAAGCGTTGAGCAGTATGTTCCCTGGCATTCAAACCTGCAACCTTTGTGCTGCTAACACAATACTCTAGCAGCTAAGCTACAGGAGACCTGCACAACAGACCTGCACACACACTAACACACACACACACACACACACACACACACACAACACTCTCTCACACACACACACACACTCACACACTCTCTCACACACACACACACACACACACACACACACACACACACACACACACATATTTACACTGTAATCATTTATCACATGACGATGCTGGCCCCTGTCGGCTGAACGTTTTCTTCAGAAGAGCCTGAAGTTCAGCAGACGTTCAGCAGAAGAAGTTCAGCAGAAGAAGTTCAGCAGAAGAAGTTCAGCAGACGTTCAGCAGAAGAAGTTCAGCAGAAGTTCAGCAGGATGTCTCACCTGACAGAGAACTAAAGCAGCAGCTAAAGTGTTACTGTGTATGTCCAGCAGTAAGTGTCATTCTCCCTGATAAACTCTAGATTAAAAACACATGGAGAACATAAAGCAGTCACATCACAGAGCGAGTACACAAAGAGCAGTTCACGTTTCTTCTCTGTCAAGATTGTTCAGGTTCTTATAACATCACTGCAATAGTCTCACCAGAAACAGATCTGGGCCTTATCTGTGCGGCTCTTCTCCTCACTGCAGCCCGTCTGAAGCTCCTGATGTTCCTCTTCATCTTCTCAATCATCTCACATGCTTATGTTCCTCCACAAACTTTCCTCGCGCAGAGATGCGCGTTTTCACGTGCAACCAACCTTGACGCAAACCCTCCCCTTCAGAGAAGCACTCTCAGTTTATTTGCACAGAAGATTGAAGACTGTACGTGGAAACAGTTCAATCCCTGAAAAATGTGCTTAAATACGTTTTAATCCACAGCTCAACTCTTCATCGTCACTAACTTCACTTTGTCATGGTGGTTCACAGAGGCTGTATGAATTTCACTCAGTCCTACATGTGTGGCTCCACTAGTTCATCACATTAACTAGTCGACAGACTTCATTCTGATTGGACTGCATGTGATCATCTTCATTTATGTGCTTATTTGAGCAGTGCAAGTAATGTTTTATAATGTTACAATATGTTTTGTTTTGATTAAAATGTGCTTTTTGCTCAATTTCATTTGTTTTAAGATATTATCTAACAGAATGACACAAATATGTTAAAGAGTTTAGTGACGTGGCCTTGTGTTAAAGATCTAAGCTTTTGCAAGTTAAATTGTAATCATAAATAATCATGGAGACTTTTGCTTGTATTAAACTGATTTATTTGTATATTCATTAAACAGGATAATGTTTAGAGGACTGCAGTAAGCTGTTTGTCAGGAAGACTTATATAATTATATAATTATAATTATTGTGCAGTAGAATGACACTCAGTTGTCGGTTTCAGTTGTTGATATATGTTGTCTTTTTTTCAGCTGATACACAAGATTGAGACTGCTGTACTGTACACAGATAATCAAGATTGCACAGCTGAACTGAAAATAAAAGCAACAGAACTCAGGGCTGGTACTCTGAATGAATTCACCTGTGGAAGTTCATCTGCTCACAGTTACAGGCAGGAAGCAGGACAGGTGGAGATCATCCACAGCAGGAGACAGTCCAGCAGGTTAAGACATTAGTGATCCATCTGCAGCATTAGTCTGATGGTGTATTAACAGTCATAACTCCGGACTGCGCTGGTTGTGTGTACGTTGTGCTTGAAACATGAGTTTACCAGCAGCAGTGCAAATATAATGAGAAGATTAAACTGTGAGGTTATATCAAGAAGAAATTTAAACATGCAACATTCCTGTCGAATGAAGGTGAATATTCATCTGAAACTAATGTACAGAGGTAGATTATAACACTGAATGGATATCAATTAAAAAGGAGGTTTTTGAACAGTAAGGCGTACATAGAATACATGATAAAGCTTTCTCTGTCTTTTACAGTCTTTCATACAGTACGTTCAGTCTTTTCAGAGGTGTTGTGAAGGCTTTGGTATGTTTAGTCTGCAGGTTATTAAGGAATATTCTGGGATCAAATCTTTTGTCTCTCAGTTTGTAAAAAACAAGCTTAGTGCTGATCTGCTTTTATCTATCAGCAGTCCAGAACGAACTGCTGAATATGTGATTACAACACATACGACTAGTCTCATGTCACAATATATATAACCTTTATGTTTGTGTTTATTATTTTTGAACAGTGTTTATGCTTATGCAGATGTATGCTTATTTTTACAAACAGAGGTACCAGAATGAACCAGTACATTCCTTTAATGTATTTGGTCTGTCAAACTAGTTTTCATTCAATGTCATAACATACCATTAAGAGCATACTTTTACTCAAAGAGCATACTTCAGTAAATAAACCACTGCGATAGTACCCCACGAGTTTTTGTGTTTTTTCATGGTCTCTCTCTGTTACAGTTTATTGCCTCTGTGGTGTCTGATCTCTATAACACCTGTCACCCATCATCGTCAGTCGACAAAACTGTGAAACATCAACACTTGAGTTGATGTGTAAAAAATGTCATAGGCAAGAAGCTACAGGACAACATTAGAAACACACCCATGACCATGATGTGATTGTGATGTCAGAGTCATGTGATCACACAGGGAGTTCCATTACCCTGTGAACAGGGCTGTCAGCTCAGAATCGGGGCACTGGGGTTGTGAGCATGAGAAATGGGGGGTCCAGGCATCAGTTTCAGAGATGTGGGCAGTTAAAGAGGAAACAGCAGTGTGGACACACAGGCAACTGTGGGTGCTGTCCCTGAATCCTGGTGCTTCAGAACTGCAGACACAGAGATCATCCAGAGACACAGCAGGAAGAGAGAGATCATAAACAGATAGTCTGAAACTGAAATACTTTCCACAAAATCAGATCACGTTTGGTTGAAAGGAAGGCGGACATCTTTAAACAACAGCATTCACAGTACTTCTGTTATGTGACACTGGAAAAATGTTATTGGTTAATATTTTGCCCCACCCATGCAGTCTTGATGACAACAGCAGAAAAGTCATTTCAGAGATGGAGAATGTTCAAATGTTCTCTGAAATGAGGACAATATAGGCTTTCATGTAAATAATGGAGCTCTGTAAGAAGTTACCTGTGGGCTAACGGGGCCCCGGGTGTTTAGTTCTTAGTAGGGTGGTGACACTGAGGCAGGAAGCTACTGACTATCTGGAAGAAACTGAGAGATTAGTCCTCCAAAGGCCAGGGGGCAGTACAGAGCAGCGAGACAACGGAGACAGTTGAATACATAAATCCCAATTTGCCCAATCTATCACGATGTATTTAACACTGCAAATGAATATAGTCACAAACAATTTAATGTGCTCAAGACTTCATAAATGCATAGAATAAAGACCCAGACTCAATAAATGCAGTTCATATATTTTACAGTATATATGAAGAATATACAACAATTGTTACAGCGGTTTCCTGTAACCTCTGTACTGTATATACATGCATATGACAGAGTACATGTACATTCGGTGTGAACACAATAACAGTCTGTTAAACTGTGTTGCATTTGTACAAGTTGGCTGTTTGTTTACAGTAACACACAGTAGAAAACATTCATTATAGTGCAGATGGTGGGAGTGACACATCACGGACATGATCGAGAATGGAAGCAGGAAGCATTTGACAGGTTTCCTCAAACTGGACGTCAGACAGGATGAGATGGTGGGGTGTTGCATTGGGCTCTCAGATTTGGAGGTCTCTGGGGGTGATTGTGTTTGTGTGTCAGGCCTCAGGTACACAGAGAGGAGGTTTCACAAGCTTTCTGTCCTGTTTAAAGACACATGTGATCTGTGACTACAGTAAGTTTCTCTTCATCTGAACACACAGACAGCCTTCTGTATGAACCTAAACTAACACCAATCAACCATCAGTTCCACACTCAACTTCCTACAGTGCAGGAAACCATCAACCAATTTTTTATTACAGAGACAATCATAGAGACAATTAAAACAAGTTAAAATGATATTGTGTATCAACTGTATTCCACTTTACATGCAGACTACAGAACACCAGACTGAAGACAGTCACGCATGTGCAGTTGAGCTCCTGATACTAGAAACTAAAAAACTGAACATTAAACTAGATTAAATACTGCACACAACTTCATGCAGCAGAAAGGCCTGTGTGAGCATCATGAATTCTATCTGTCAGAGTTTAAACACTGAACTGAGAACAGAACTGGGTCATTGTACAACTGCAGTGACATTTCAAGGCAAAGGAAACTCTTCCATACTTAAACCTAATGTTTCTACTTTTATCTCAAAGATGATTTTCCAAAAAATCTTTTTTTACCTTGAAAATGGTACCCAGTCAGATTACAGAGCAATAATTTGCATATTTGCAATTTTTAAACATAGTGTATGGTATTCTATTGTAGATTTTTGGCCATCTGAAAGCGTGACATCATGTGTCACTGCAGCTGTAGAATCACTGCTTTATTTATACATGTAAAGGGTATTTTGCAGAAAGAGCATGCAGGGAACTGAGGGCTGAGGTCTGACACCTGTCAAATGCTTCTGTCTTCAGGTGTTTGTGTGGGGTGTTGAAGAATCGTGTGTGTGTGAGAGAGATGGCTCTCCGGCGGTGTGTTTGGTGCAGGAGATGAGGTGTGATGAGGAGGACAGACATGTCTCTCTAGTGTTTGATGCTTCCTCTGCAGTTTGACAGCAGATCACTGGCTGAGAATTCTACAGTGAGATGTTTGCCACAATGTGAACAAATTAAATCAAACAAAACTTAGCAAAACAAAAAAGGAGGGATTTTTAAAAACGTCAGTGAAAAGGATAATAAAAACACAACATGAAGTGTATGTAGTCTTCACATAAACACAGAATTTCTACTGATTTCAGACTGAGTGATATTCCCTGAGAAAGTCTTCCAGACTTCCAGGCATCATTAAAATCATTACCTGCTCACCACTTATTACATTCATCACATTATCTGAACCTCTGAACCAGGATCAGGCTGATCTGTACTGAGAAATTAAACTTGTAGTTTTTTCAAACCTTATTCCAGAACTGCAATAATATTTGCACATTAACTGTTACATGGTGGCCAAGCAGTTACAAACTGTTTATCCACAAGATGGCACTGTGACAACATCAACTATGGCTGTGCTGGGAATGGAGTACTACCTCTCATACAGTGTGCAATATGCTGTAGCATTCTATTGTTTCAGACGTTTAGCATTGAAGAATACTGTATACTGTATCACATATAATAAAAACAGTATGCAGTGTGCAGTATGTACTGCACTTGATGCAACATGAGGCTAGTATGCCATTCCAAACACAGACAGTAACAATTTGAGCAATTTGAATTTCATAAAAAAGCTTGTGGTTACAAAGACAGAAACGTCTTTAACTGCATAAGTAACTCTTTATTCATCACTGCAATGTGTTGACCCATATGCTGTGAACGTTTGAGTGACTGAAATATTTTCAAATATCTGACAGGATGTGGTATGATTACACATTCACAGACACATAACAAAATCTCAACATTCTGCTGAAACTGTCTAAAGGTTCCTCTGATCCTGCTGTCTGTAAAGTCCCCACGTGTGACCAACAGTTTGTCAGATCTTTGCAGAACATTGTCCTGAGATCTGATCAACAGTCTCGTTTCAAGAAGGCCAGACCGCTTGTGCTCCGTTAAATCCCTGAGTTAACAACACATTCAGATACAGGAACTAGAAAACAGGAAAGCAGTGTGTCCTCCTCTCTGTGCCACCCGCCGGGTGTCAGTGCCGGGGATGCTGGGAGCTGCAGTATCTGGGGTAGAGTGGGCTGTAGGTGGATGATGGGGATGTGTATCGTGAATTGGAGCGGCTTAGGTGGCTGGGGAGGGGGCGAGATTGGGTGGTGCTCCACATGGAGCGGCGATTGGCTGAAAGGGATGAGCGGTACGGTGAAGAAGGGGCAGAGCCTGGGGAATAGAGCGACTCGCTTGCATAGCGCCGGGCCAGGATGGAGGAGTGAGTCGGCAGGTTGGTGTAGTCCACACTGAAAGAGTGTGGCTCTACAACATACGCCCGTACTCCCATCGTCCACTGAGAGACACTCTGGCGGTACGGCGTGGTCGGGGGGGTCCAAGTGGACGAGGAGGAAGCGGGAGACGAGGGGGCCTCCAATGAGGGCGGGCTGTTGGGGGCGGAGGCCTGTGTGGGTGTGAAGTTGGGCGTGTTCTGAGTGGTGGGCGAGGTAATGGCTGCAGCTGCTGTAAGCATCTCGGTTATTGTCATAGGTGTGTCAGGAAGGGGCGGAACTGGGGTTGCACTTACTTTGGGCGTGGTCGTCCTCAATCTGGACGTCTTGGTGATGCGGGTCCGGTGAGACTGCTCCTGGTCAAACTCCAGGTCTTCCAGTTTCTGGGTGAGGGCGAGTTTCTGCTGGATGGCCATGCGCAGGAGAGAATTTAATGTCTTCTTCTCGTCTTCAGCCGCCGCCAGCTGCCTCTGCATCTCATCCAGCTGAGTCACATACTCATCACACCTAGAGAGAGAAAGAAAACTATTGCGAATGTTGGGATTGATACAGTTTTCCATCAGTCGCAACTGATTTTGTTCTAAACAGAAAAACAAATTTAAAAACAGTTGAAAGAAAAGACACCAGTCATGCAGATATTGCATAGGCTGCAGCTCTGTGCATTATGCTGTAGCAACATTTCTCAGTAGTGTGACAATTATTTAGTTGAAAATACAATGGGTAACCCGATCTAGACTGGTGGGCTGGTCTCAGCTGGTCTGGTGTACTGTATTGTTCTTACCGCGTGGCAAACATGGCTCTTAGGGAAGAGAAGGTGGCTGCGTCCTCTTTCAGAGCTTTCAGCTCGTTTCTCAGCTTCATCATGGTTTCAGTCACCATGCTCTTCTCTGTCTCATATTTACTCTTCAGGTTGGCCAGTGCGACCTCGGCTGTCTGTGAAACCAGTGAGAGTTACACACAACATTGTGCCTAATAAACATCTGCTTCCACCAATAATATCACAGGTGAGCATCATAATACACATCCATGAATAAAACACGGACCCGTCCTGACTGAGTGTTTTCTGAACACAGCAGACTGGTTTACACCTCAAAACCAGAGTTGATGAAAATGATTAAAATTAAACGGAAGTTGCTCAATATCATTCTGATTTTAAAGAGATATATTTTACAAGTAATTACTCTTAAAAAGGCCTGAGTTAAGAAAAAAAGAGTAAATAAAAATCACAATGTAATTCTATTGATTTACAGTAAAGTGGATGTTATTGATGTTTTTGTGAACTGATGTTGTGTGTGTTGCATGTACAGTAATAATGGATGCAGTAATTACAGATCTGTCATATAGTACTAATTTTCTCTTACAGTGGATGTATACACTGTAACATCCATTCATCATCTCCTGCCGGGAGAGATCATACAACATGCCTCACTGTATATCAGACTGTGTGAAACAAGACCAGAGAAATGACCCGACACATAAAACTGTCACTTTTAATTACAATGCATTCATCTTACTGGCTATAGACATAGTAACTAATAAACCAGATGCCCATGAGCAGTATACAACAGTGTGTGCTTAATAAGTGTGTCTGTGTTACTATTTATTACTGTAGTATCAGCTGTTACAGGTGAACCCTCCTCTAAAAGATTGAATAGAATAGAAAATAGAAAATGACTGATTGCTTTGTGTCAGAACAATTTCTTCGTGTTTCAAGTTCCTGGCAGCAATAAGCTGTAAAGTGGACCAGACTTTATGCCAATGGTCATGGGAGACTCATGCAATAAAGATAAACTCATTGGGAGAAGAAAACAAACAGCAACAGTAATGAGGAAGCAGAGAATTGCACTCAGCAAAAGGTTACACTGTTACACTTCAATAGAATGCTGGGTAATAAATAGCGTTAATTAGCGTACCTGCTTGTTGGCTTTGAGCACAAGGCGTAAAGTTGCGACCTGCTCCCTCTTGGTGCTCAGAAGTGATTTGAGCTTGAGAATCTCCTCCATGCAAGCCTCCTTATCTTTATCCATGAGTGGGGCGAGCTCGCTGGCAGCCGCGCGCTGACGGGACAGCTGGAGCGAACGGTCCACTGCTTTCTGCAAGTGCTTGATTTGGTCACGAATGATGGCGTTGAGGTGATGGATGTTGGTGGGCTCGCGCCGCAGGTCGGAACCTGTGGCCAGCTCGGGCGCTGGAGATGAAGATGATGAAGAGGAGGAGGCACTAACGATGGGTGAACCCAGCGGCGTGCGGACTGGGCTCTGCTCAGCAGTGTGAGGCTCTTTGGATGGTGAGTCAGATGGACTACGTGACTCGGACGTCGCAGCGTTGATAGCTGCTAAACGACGTGCCAGCCGCGGCGTCAGCAGCACTCGATGATCATCTTGCCCCTTGAGGCCAATGGTGGAAATGCGCGCGGGGGTCCTGCCCTGCCGATAATAGTCCAGCATAACTCGGTTGGGTGTCTCGTTGTTGCAGAGGCAGACGTGGTGGTAAAGTTGGGCTAACTCCTCGCTGAATGTCGCCAGCTCATCTTGGGCGTTTCCCAGAATTCCATGGGCTTCCATAGTTGTGTTATTGGCTGCCTGCAGCTCGCGTTCCAGCTTGACCATCTTCTCTCGACCCTCCCTGCAGCTGCGCTCTAGCTGCGCCACCTGAGCCTCCAAGTCCTTCAGCTGAGCCTTTCCCTGTTCCTCTGCCCGCACGCTGGCCTCCACAGACTCATTATGTCTTTCTTTTAGCTCCTTAAGCTCCGCCTGCAGCCCGACCACCTCTGTCACTGCCACCCTGTACTTGCACTGCAGAAGCTCTAGATTGCGCCCATCCTGGTTCCCGGGGACACACATGGTCTCCTCTTCATCCTCCTCTTCCTCGTTTCCTTTGCTGCTGCGCTGGCGACGAAGTTTTCGGAAACGCTCCCCCAGGTGATTGGCTCTTTCGTGTTGTTCAGTCAGGGCCCCCTGCGTGTGCCGGAGGAGAGTCTGAGACTCTTGTAAACTGCTCAACAAAGACGCTCTCTCTCTCTCCACCTGCAACACAAAAACAAGGCCATGAAGGACATTTCATGCTGGTTATTGCTGGTTAGTGCCAGACCACTATATTGTTCACTAGTAAAACCTAGCCTTGCTTATGAAGCTGGTTATTAATGTTGCTTCTTCAGTTTGCACCTTTGTATAGTTTACACTTTTTTTAAAACCTTTTTTTAAGCTTATTAGCAGGTTGAAATGAAAAATAATTTTGCACTATTGAAACAGTGATCTTTTGTGAAAAGAAGAATAAAAAAGCCAGTAGCATGGTGTGTGTGCGTGTGTGTGGCGGTCTCATATTTCATCTTGCGACACTGCAGCATCTCACTGCAAACAGAACATCACCTAAACCACAGCAGCATCAGTGTCTCACTATTTAGGGAATACGAACAGGTAAAATATGTTGGTAAAGTGTAAAATTCAGACATAAATAAAAAGAAACTAACCAAAATCAATTCAAGCATTAAGGACAAAAATATTCCAGGAAGATTATATCTCTGACAAACACTTGTAGAAGCTCTTATACACAGAAATGAACGTAAACCTACAGACATAGTTTATATATTCAGTATGTGGGTGTGGCACACACTTGCCCCGCCCCTCATCACTGACCTGCTGAAGCTGTTGTTTGAGTTTCTGGATCTCAGGGCCGTTGATTTCACTGTAGAGGTCAGGGGTCAAAATTTCACTCTTCTTCAAAACTGACGACCTGAAGTCACCATTCAGCCGGTTGAGGCCGGAACTCGCCGCGCCCTGCGGCAGATGCCCGTTACACCTGTTGCCGTCCTCACTGCTGGGCGACGTTGCAGCGGTTGGGGTGGCACTGCCACTAGGTGGCGCAGAGCTCAAGGCGATCAGATGAGCGCAGCCAGAGCTAAAGGCACTGTCGCACACTGTGAGGTGATGTGCCAGTTCCTTCCTCAGAGTGTTCTTCTGCTCCCGCTCGCTTTTCAAAGAATCCAGGGCCTCTTCCAGTTGGCTCTCTGAGATGTCCTTCAAGCGGAGCGCATCTTCTAACTGGCTGTTGAGCAGGGCTGTTTCCTCCTCCAGAACTTTAATCTCATGCTTTAAGCCTTCATATTCCACCTCGAAGAAGATGCAAAAATGGTTGTAAACAAATACAAGAAATATATAACAAAAATACAGAATTATCAATCGCACATATGATATTTGTAATTAAACTCATTTTAGATGGATGAGAAGTTCATGTGTGTGTGTGTTCACCTGGTTCTGTCTGAGTGTGGACACCAGTTTCTGCAGCGAGATGTTCTCCTCCTCCAGCTCTGTGTAGTCCTGCAGCAGTCTGCTCTCTCTGAATTTATACTCCCTGATCTCCTCTCGCATGCGGCTCCTCTGCAGCTCCAGCATCTCGTTACTCTGAGACACACAGAGAAATATACAAAAAAAAACTCTGCTACAGGTTCACATTTATACATGTGATTTCAGACAAATTATTAATGTGTGGAGCATTCCAGAGCAATAAGAAACTCTCTTGTTTTGGATCCCACAGGCAGATTTTTAAGCAATAGTTTCTCTAAAAATAAATCAGCAGTGTTTTCCTCGAGTCGGATCTGGAGATCAGAATATTATAGAGAATTAGGAGTGGGATTGTTTGTATTGGTTATTGGGCGTAAACCAGTTGGTTTCTTGGCTGAGTTTCTCACCTCTCTGAGCTCCTGTAAGATGGCCGTGAGTCTCTCGTTCTCTGCCTGCGTGCAGGACGCCTGTGACCGGCTGCTCTTCAGCTCGGCCTGCTGCTCCAGCAGACGTCCCATGTAATACGCCTCCTTAGTGGCCGATTCCTGCAGCAGCGTCTCCTCATTGCTCTCTCCATCCTCAGCCACCTTCCTCTGGGTGTTATACGCCTGGCTGAAAGCCTGACACATAGAAAGAGCCAAAATGAGCTGATCATTCAAGCCAGGAAGACTTCCTGCAGCCCCAATAAAACAATATCATGAGGGTTTGCCAAAAGAAAATAAACAATGCATGAAAATCAGATCGAGTCCCCAGAAAGCAAAGCTGAAAATGGTATCTGACAGATTTTGTGAACTCCTACTGTAAGGTGAAGTTCAGAGAATATCAGCCATAATCTGGAAGCCGTGACTGGAATAGGTAACGACAGTGACGCAAAGATAATCAATACAGCAGAATCTCATAGTGTGAAAAATCAATTCAGAGGTTTATAGAAGCTTAATGCTCCTGTAGTGAGGGCTGGGAGAAGAAAAACACAGACCTATGGAGCAGTGCATGATGGTAAAACCACATTCACAACCATGACAACACAAAATAAAATAAGCGCAGTAAAACTGTCCTTCCTCTCTCAGTGTCAGTCCATCACTGTAAGAGAGAGAGTCAAATAATCTTATTCGCAAGGAAGTGTGTTCTCTCTGCATGGATGAAGACTGATGAAGCCTCTCTTAACAGACGCCACTGCAGTTTTCCATTACGCTGGAAATTCAATCCCACACTCCCGGATAGTTTGTCAGTATTTTTCTACTAGGGTGAGAGCAGAACTGTGATTGTTATCATGATTAAACTCTTGCAGTAGTTAGGCAAGCATCACTGTTGTTTTTTGACAAACCTTAAGTATTAAATATCAGCACACATCTAAAAGGGTTTGCCCCAGTGAATTATGGGAAATACTTAGTGCATGTGATGGGACCAGGAGGAGAAAATGTACAGTGTGCTGAGACGACAGACCTCAGCCATACGGAGACCTCTGATGTTCTGATACTATATTTAGAAGATTCAGCTAAAAAAACATCAGCAGTACAGTGTGAACACACAACACTGCAGTTCCACTTTCCTCAATGCTCATGTGATTTGACATCACATCAATCATAATTCACAGTAATTCACTGTACGCGTGTCATCACGTTTTATCTGACAAACGAGCAACTTGATTGAATTGAACTTAACTGAGATCTTGAGCCCCATGAGCTAACGGTACAAGACGACTTGTGTGTCATGTGGCATGTGACCAATCAATAATGTACACAGGGTGAAAAACTAAGGCTGATCTGAAAACAGTTTCTTAACTAAAGCATTTCTTAGATCACAGGATTAAAGAATATTGAAACATATCAACACATATGCAATTAAACAGAAAATCTTCATTCTAGTGAACAATGAAACAAGACATAAATGTTGGTAGATAATTACATGAACACCTTTATTCAGAGGTAAGAGATTTAAACGTCATTACAGAACATGATAACCAATGACATCACTGAGAGTGAGCCAGCAGTCACAGTGTAAGAGAATTACTGGAAATGAAGAAAAATTACTGAGATAATAATCACACTTAATATTCCACAGCAGATTTACCATCCTGACCATACATTTCCATAAATTTACATTTATGTTACATTTACATTTAACACTTTTCTAAAGTGACTTACAGTAGATTTAAAGTATAGCTACATTTTACCTGTTGTGTGTTGCTTGTAGATTGAACCCATGATCTTACTGTTGCTGGCACCATGCTCTACCCACTGAGCTTCAGATTCAGCTTACATTTAATTTCAGGTTAAATGACAGCCAAAAAAACTGCCACCAGAAACCAGACGTGTGTGTGTGTGTGTGTGTGTGTGCCTGTAAAATGTAGAACAGTGTAATTCTGCCAACAGCATGTTCACCCTGACCATCTGGCACATTTACATCCATTTATTTATCTCAATATCTTAGCTATTTAAACACTACAGCCTCACACACACAAACCTAAAAACACAGATCTGTCTGCCTGTCTATCCATCCTTCATCCATCCATCACAACACATGTAGTGTCATCATTTAAAGTGTGCTGTGATTGTGGACAGGTGATTTTTGAAGTTCAGCTGAATCGGGAGATTTGTGTGGCTCTGTACAGCAGCTTACGTGAAAGGCTGAGCTGTATCATTTTCTGGAAAGCGTCCACACAGACACACTGATCAATATAAAAGCCCACTGCAGTGAAGCTTTATATGAGACCTGCTCTGCTGCAGATCCAAAGCGCCTCTTGCTTTTTCAAGTCACAACAGAGTATTTCAAGTGTCAGATCTGATGGTCTGGTGACAGAAACACGATGGGTTACAGTATGCATCTCATAAACTGTGTACAGTGTTTGTTGTTAAGTGCTATATGAGGCTGTTGTGAGGGACAGAGAGCTGATAGAAGGTAAGACTTCAGTCTGATATGCTCGATCAGTATTTCTGTAACATAACAGCATCATCCATCTTTAATCTGTCTTTGTGTAAAAATGGACAGCTTTGCACCAGTGAAAGTGTGTGTGTGTGTATTGATCTGCTGTATACATGACCCTAATGGAGGACTAAGACAGCAGGGCTTGAAATAGATCTGAAACACACGACACTTCTGTATCTCTCTTTCAGTGCAGGAGGTTGAGTTAATACAAGGATTATATTTGTGCTGGAAAATAAACTGGAAGACCTAATTTCTGCTTAACACTAAAACACACAGCAGTAAATACAAACACTGTTTTGAAGCAAAGAAAAATAAAATGTATAAATACAATTTTTGGCCATTAAACAAATATGTGACAATTTTAACTTCAGATTTCCACTGAAGGGCACAAGATGTTATGCTGATAATGAAATCATTAACTGCCTGGATCAAATCATTAAGTGCCTGGTTCTGCCCCATCTATACTTCATCACCACGAGCAGATGTGTCTCCAAGCTCTGGGACTTTAGGATCTCAGTGTTACCACCTCTGTGTGAACTGTGTTGATCTGTCACTGAATGTCTTAACCAAAACACCAAACAACAGAAAAAACCGACACGTTACAGACACGTTTATAATTCATTAATATAACCAACCAGCAGCAGATGCTTTTAGCTGCATGCCGCTGCAGCTAATGCACGTTACTGCATTTTTATCCTCACTGCTGTGCATTTTGAGTCACACATGTGCCCTGAACACATTAACCCTGAACACAAATGATTGATTGATGGATCTGAGGCCTGTTCCAGTGACACCTTCTTAAAACACACCATCACATAGACCAAACCGGGCAATGAAAACATCCTAACAGCAGTAAAGAAAATGTGGAACGGGTCTCTTATCAATAAATCATCTTATTTAATTTGAAGAGCATTACTGTATCTCTGTGAGACAGCTTCAGTCCACTTATGGCTTATATTTATGACATGAAAAAGAAAATCTCTTGTTGTGTGCCGACTGACTGTGTACAAGCCTGAACTGAAAATGAAAGTCTTTTGTTAATGTGTATACAGAAAACAAAATCAACCAATAAACTCAAAATAAACACTGGAAAATGTGATTGTGATGTTACTCTGAACCATCTTCAGGCGTTTCAAGTAAACACATACAGCAGCTCAG
The DNA here is from genome assembly GCA_036877525.1 of Chromobotia macracanthus. NCBI lineage: Eukaryota > Metazoa > Chordata > Actinopteri > Cypriniformes > Botiidae > Chromobotia > Chromobotia macracanthus. The sequence goes on from JAZGTH010000012.1 coordinate 1,310,696, forward strand.
AATGTGTGAGTGTGAGGTGGAGTCTTCAGCAGAACAATGGAGGATTGTTTATAACGGGGATTCTTCAGAAGGTCAGTGGAGACTCTCAGACGGTTCTGAGCTCAGGCTTTGTGGCTTTACCATGGCAACAGTAAGATCCTGGGAAACATGCTTTACCCAGCACAGAGCTGAAGATCAGTGCAGACTAAACATTCTCCAGCTATGATAATTTATGTGATAATGTAGGTAAATGTGTTTCTGTTCTTTATATAAGCTTATTGTTAGGTATGAACGTTTTAGTAATAGGCAGTCTTATCAACTCTCTGAGGGCAGCAGGAGTGTTGAATGTCAGAAATAGACATTTATGAATAATATATCAGCCAATGCCTTCATCCTCTGCTACATATCTCACATTTCCATTACTATTTCATAAACATACAGGGAAATATAGATGATTACAGATAAAATGGATGTTACAAGAAATTACATTAGCATTACTCAATTATTTGATATTTGCTACTACAATGTATTCAATAACAATGCTCCAAATCCTTGTGAGGTGCCTTTGTAGGCTGCATTAAAGCATCACATGCAAAGTTTGTCTGATACACATTAATTTCTATAATAATTCATCAGATTTAATTTTCACCTGCAGTATCAGTGGGAAATTCCTCACAACACACTGAATGGCACTGGAGAGTGTCAGTCACTGTCACAGCAGTGTGATCAGTTTCCAGCGCAGACCTCTGATCTGTTAACCAGCTGATGTTCCACAAGTCTAATGTCCTGTCATCTGTCTCAGCTGTACCACAACACGGCAATCCTCAAGTCTTAGAGGAACATCTCACCAAACGTGAACTTTCTCTCATCATTTACTCACTTTATTTCATTCATTCTAAACCCGCATGACTGTCTTCCTTCTCTGGGACACAAAAGTGAGTTTCTGAAGCACATTTAGAGTCTGGAAAGACAAATAATGTAAAATGCAAAACCTGAATTTACACTTTTAGGGTAAACTGTTTGTTTAAATTCCATATGCTTTTTTTAAAACTACACCAAAGCAAACCTAGCATCTCCTAGACTCCTACAGCTGTGCTTGGTTTCATTGACAGCCCTTGTTTGCAAATGAAGGGCTCCTGTAAAATCACACGGTTCAATTTATTATCCACAAGCGTGTTTGCTGGCTCCTGTCACTGCACTAACCTTCAGAGAAACCTCCTGCGGTCCACTACAGTATGTGAGCTCCAGTAATGACACTATGAGAAAACGCAGACAGCAGAAACAGACACAGCAGAGCTGCAGGAGGTGGAAATGTGAGAGAACATCACTTCTCATCAGTGAACCTGAAACAAGCCCCCACCACCAGCGACTGCTCCTTTATGTCCTCCCTGGAGATTCTTAAATACCTTCTCATAGAATCATTTTTATATAAAAAGTTATATTATCAAATATTAAAAACATCTGACAAAATAATTTGCTAAAGCGCAGCGTGTGCATGAGATTTCTAAAGGGAAAACCAGATCATTACAAACAAACGAGAAGCAAAAATGAAGGCTCATTAAAACACCATCATCTCAGAGCACATTAGAGAGTTAATGATCATATAATACTGAGGACAAACAACATTTATTATTCATTCTTCACAGGCAGATGCTTCTCTGTACATGTTCACTAGATTCGGCTCTACTCTTTTCACCTTTCTCTGATGCTTTGTGAATTTTCTCTATTGTTTTCTGTTCTCTGTTGTTTTGATAGATGTCAAAGGCACTGAAGAGGCACAATAAGGGTTAGGGGTACCTCCTGCAGTTGCTCCAGCTCCTGTCTCAGGGTCTCCTGCTCGGCCTCCAGCTCCCCATACTGCTGCTTCAGTGTCTGGTTCTCCTCCAGCACCGCCAGCCCGCACTCCGCCGCCCGGACCTTCTCCCGGTTCGCCTCCGCCAGCTCCCGGGTCAGCCGCTCCACCTCCGCCTTGTAGTGGTCCACCGACTCCCCGCATCCTCCCGCACCTCCTCCAGCAGCCATCGCCCCGGCCCCTCCACCCTCCTCTCGCTGGATGAGTAGATGAATGGATGGAAAGAGAGGAGGCACCAACACCTTATCCGCACCTCCAACAGAAAGTCAATGATCCAGACATCTTAACACGTAAAGAACAGCCGGTGTGACTCCTAACTCCTTTCCTCCTCTTCTTTTTCTGCTTAATCATGGAGATCGGGACGCCATCTCTAGGATGGAGAAAGCGGCCCGACTCACGCGGGCTCTCCTCCTCCTGTGACGTCAGCGCATCCTGCAGCATCCTCTCCTGAGGGCTGAGGTCATGAATATGCGAGTAGCAGCGCTGACGTTGCTTGGCAACCTTCCGGAATCGCCCAGTCACGTGCCTCTAACGAGCCAAACAGATTGGCCACACTGAGGAAACGTCACGTATTACGTAATAAATATTCATGAGCTACGACTTCGCTTATGAATATTCACGCGTAAATTTGTGAACTGTAATGCGGTTTGATGCGCGCAGCAAAACGTTGTAAATAGCAAAGAAACAGATTTTAATCGTATTAGAGATGTCTTTCTTACGAAAACATATTCCAAGACTGAATTCTCCAAAAATGCTGGTTTTACAGTAACTATTTGTACATAACACAGAGCGTACATGCTCAGACACAATGTACTAAACCAGATCCCTGATTCAGCATCAGTTTATTAGTAAGCAGGAACCGATTAGCTGAACAGCTGGAGGGCGAAACGTCAAAGATAATCAGGTGAAGGATTCAGCTAGTGTGCAGTTTACTGAGCACACTTAAACCAACACCACAACACTTTCTAGGGCACTATCTGTCCCGCTATTGGGTCAGATATGGCCCAAACGACTCAAGGTTAAAGATGGCACATACAAGTGTGTATAAACGAGTGTTTCTATAATCAATCACAGAAAATAAATCCTTTAATAAATAAACTGACGCTGTGCGCTATTCAAGAACAACTTCCGGCGTCGTACCGCGTCCACGACACGCCCCTCTACGAAACCCCGCCCAGCAGAGACACGTCAGCCAATCCAATGTCAGGAAAACAGGGCGCGGTCATGATTGACAGACGGGAGCGGATCTAATTTCGAGCTGTGGGAATATTTATTAATATTAATATTAATATTTAATGAATATTTAATGCCTTTAATGTCTATTAAGAAAAGACAAAAAGCAACATAAAGGGCCATTTTGTTGTGCTAGTTTTACATTCTGTGGCGAATACACGCAGATGATATTATGATACCAAATGCTCCAGGTTAGACTACAGAGTTAATGTGGGTTATTAAGTCTGTAGTTAATAATGATTTATTATAATATTTATGGTGTGTATGATCTGGAGTAGTGTGTAAATCAGATGCTCTTCCAGCTCTGTGTGATTCAGTCTGGTGTTTTCCTCAGTTTTCTTCAGCTGTTGTCTGATGTCTGTTTTTCTCCAGGTTTAATGTGGAGTCGCACCATCAACCTGTCCTGACCTGCATGTATAACTTCTGTTGAAGACTCCCATCACCCATCACACGTAAGTATTACACTTGATAAGTAATGCAGAAATCCACATGAGCAGCATTACGTGGCAGTCTAACATGTTTATGTTGGACTGAATGTCTCAAATCGAATTGTCTCTAATGAAGGAGCTGAATTAAAAGCAGTTCATGAGCTTTAATGAAAGGATTTGAGTGACATTTGAACTACACTTCACAGCAGCGTTTCTCAGCCCTGTTCTGCAGGCACACAGCACACGTCTGATATCTGCTTCATCTGTCACACCCATCTTTGGGTTAAATTGGGTGTGAGGGCCTGAAGTTTGTATTTTCTTTACAGTGTTTTCAGGGAACATGAGTACACTGATTTGGTTCTTCTCCTCAAAGATCTTGGAGCTTAAGGAAGATTTGAAGGACATGAGTGAAGAAATGTACTGGAACGTAAAGTCGAGGAGGCAGGAGATGGTGAGTGTTTCGCATCTGTCTGCTCTGTTGAAGGTCTGTGTCCACCTTTAGCTTCACTGCGTCTCCACGTCACGCTTCTGTTCTGAAACACATCTAAACATACAGTACATGAGCCACAGCTGACCAGTCACAACAGCAGAAGTAAACACACATTCACATAAACATTTAACAAGTATTCTGATGTTGGGGAAATCTGTGGGGTTCTGAGCTTGTGTGTGAAAGAGATACAGGTCAAATATTAGACATGAAGGATAAATCTTAAGAAGTCTTGCGTAAACAGATAAAAGGTTTGCATCACACCTGTGTGTTGTCTGATTTGAAGGGCTTCTGACAGTTTTGTGTGTGTTGGTCTGGATATTTCA
>JAZGTH010000012.1:1320000-1427500 GCA_036877525.1 Chromobotia macracanthus
TTTTAATGTATAGAAATAAAAGTGTATCCAGCGTAGAATATGAATTAGTTTACATGCTTGAGATTTAACAGAGTGTGTGAGTCGGCAACAGGTGGCGTCGAGTAAATATGTGAAGTGGCTGAATGAATCTTTAATAGTTTCATTACACATGTAAACTGGGTTATACAAGAGTAGTCATGGGAAAAGAGAGTTAGACATTAGAAATCTAGGTGGACCTGGTAAATTCATCCAGTGGGGTTTACAGTGAGCGGCGGTAGAGGTGAGTGACAGTACAGAAGAGAGATCTGTCAGGTCATGTTGAGACGGGCTGCTATACACTCTTTGATCTGAGACAGATGCTGTTTTAAGGTCTATTAACCCTGAAATGAAACCAGTGTTGAGTAAATCACCACCCCTCCCTCATACCTGCTCCTTCATCATCCAGACAGATGAAGGTCTGCAGCCAGAGGAGAAATTACACACACATCTGAAGAGATGACATGGATATGCACTACAAATAATAGCATTAGATTATTTCTTTAACTTTCTGTGGTCTAGTGGTTTGAGGACTGAGAGTATGACAACATCACCTGTTCAAAAACAAACAGGATGCAGAATGGCAGCTCTGTTGACTGGAATGTTCTAGATCCTTCTGACATTGTGTGTGTGTTTGTGTGTTCTGGCAGGAGAGAGAGATGAAACATGAAATATGTAGAAGATTGTCTATGGATGGATTAATAGACTCTTGAACCCCAAAATAGACATGTTTGGAAAAAATGGCATATTGCAGTACTTGTGTTTTTGCAGTATGCTGTATGTGCTGTGCTGTATGTGTAGTGCACATGTTTGCTGAATTTTCTTTATTCATGTATACCTGCATGATCTATATTTAGGAAAACATGTAGTATGATTACTGATCAGTATGATTACTGATCATTACAGATTACTGTTTCCCATGATGCATTGTGCTCAACTTGGCCTCCCCTTTTCATTAATGGAACCAGTAACATCTGCAGTTTTTACCAAACCTCTCATTCATCAGGCTGGGTGCATTGCATTGTGGGATAAAGCTATAAATTCAGCATGCTTTGGTTGTACACAGCACATTTTAGCAGATGTAGTATGTTAGTCATGCATGAAACTTACATCCTGTGCACAGTATGCATACTATATAGTGCACAAATAGGTCTGCTCAAATGAGGACGTGTTGTAGTATGCAGAGCAATAGTTTGAATGCTGCTGCATTAGAGCTTCTGTGTATTTGACAAGCATCGCATGTCTGGCTTCAGCGCAGCCCCGCTGAGGGAACATGAACATGCGTGCGGCCCATTAGCATTCTTCTCAGCGCGCTGGTGACGCTTCCGCGCAGACTGACAGGTAATATGTGCCAGTTTGGTCTGTTCTAGCTTTGATTCAAATCTCTCAGGACTGGTTTCATTTTTAAAGGGTAAATAAGCAGCGATAAATAAATAAACGCAGGCTGGCGGTGTTTCAGAGCAGGGATTGGAAGCGAAACGCAGTACGCTGTTTTAACTCCTCACAGTCACCGACGGCTTTATTGTGTTCATCGTTTCCCCTGACAGCACTTGACAGTAACACTACAGAAGTGTTTTGAGAGCGCCCTGTGATAAACAACATCTCTTCTCCATTTGTGTGCTTATTCTGAATATAAGTTTGGCCTCCTTCAGTCCTTTGTGAATCAAGTCATGACAACTGTGTTACATCTACAGGCAGATATTGCCAGAGAACCTCCAGCTGTGACCAGATGAAGGGCTGGAAATCTATAGTTTACTTTCCATATTTTCTTAGTTAAAAGCTCTACTTGACACTTGTAGATGTTGTAACCACATGTCAGCCTGTATTTCTTTACTGATATCCTTTAGTGCATTGCAAATTGGCTTAGATTGGCACACAGATTTTATTGGCTCTTCCAAAACATAAACTCAATTGACCGTATTCATTTCTCTTTGGCCGGCAGTCTTGCTCCACACACCAGGTCTCACGTCTGTTTGGCACTAAATACCTGCCCTGCCATAAACCCCAGCTTAGCAAATCTCCCATGATGCAGTTTTTGTTTGTCTGGGTTCCAGCGGGATTATTCTGTTTTACTTCAAGGCTTTACTACAGAGGCGTCTTTTGAAGTGTTTGTTTATATCCCTGTTGGCAAGTTTAAATTTATAAACCCTGTTACACTTGTAGAGATGCATTTACCTTTCATTCACCTTTACACACAATTTGACACGTATTTAGCACAATTTCACATAAAATTGTACAAAGAGTTAACAAATAATTTTGCAGTTTGTGGACTGAAGCACCTGCAGAGGCACGGACTCTCTCTCTTGATGTTAGCTTTGAAAACACCCGATTCAGTGCTAATTGTCAGACGTTTTTTCTATCTAATTGGCAATCAACCTTGTGTGACTGTTTTTTGCAGCTGCATTGGTAATCGAGATTTAATTACATCAAATTCAGCCTGCTTTTCATGTTGTTTCTGTTCGTTTGTTCACAGTCTGCGTTAACGTGCTGTCAAGCTTGGGGAAATGAAACAAACTTCTGCTGGCACTTTTACTCTTAAGAATATTAGCTTGTGTAAATGCGTGTGAATATGATGCACTCATGCTACTAACAGGGTCAGCTCACCATTATATGACTGTAGCGTTAAAAAAAAAAAGTAACAACTGGGCAGCTCAGTGCTGATATTAAAATGAAAGGTGCTCAAAAGCAGCTTTGAGAACCAGAGCAGGTAAATATTTCAGCTGATGATATTTGAGCTGTTGACCCTGTCCTTCAGAGAAATAAAGAGGTGACTGAAGGTATGAGCGATGTGAGGCAGTGAGGAGACTGAAGCTCACCAAATCTGTCAAGAACACATCTGAGGCAGAGGTCACGCTGAAATTCAGATTTTGTAGACTTCAAGGTTTCATGGAGGTCTAAAGCATCTCTTCCCATTAAAAGCTATGCAGAGAACTTCTGATGATTTCCTGATAAAAGCATGAATTATACCCTGTTTTTTCCATGTTTGACATCACAGCTCAGAATGTGTATCTGCTGATGAAGGTTTGTTTTGACTGTGGACATCAGGACGCCTTTTCCACATGGCAGTAATTAGTCACGGTTTGAAAAATCATTTGTGACAGACAAAAATAATGACATTGGTATTGCAGAAGGATAAGACTGGATGAAGCCACTGACTTTCAGATGGGAACTTTAGTACAGTGTACAATAATATTGTCTGACACTTTTCACCTTCTGTGTGAAAGCAACTTGACGACATACACTTGACAGTAAATGGTAGTTTGAAATCAAATCACACATTTTCTGGCGAGTTCTTTTTACTTATGTGTTGACTCTCCAAAAAACAAAGCCTATGAAATATTTAGTCTGAGCTCCAGAAATATTTGTCTGTTTTTAAAATTAAACCAAAAACTCTGAGTTCCTTGTTTCCTTTAATTCCTACTGTCAGAAATTTTTAAGGACCACAAAATGAGATTATTGACAATAATGAGAACAGCAGATAACCCAGCAGTGTCTACAAGAGACTAGAGATCATGGTGTGCAGCTACAGCCTCATGCATTCACATAGAGGGACTTTTATGTTTGACTTGTTCTGGGAATTGGAGCAGAACATGCTGGGCTAATAAAGTATAGGGTTTGATTCAGCACAGAGAAAAACAAGCACATCACCTCAAATGACTGCTGTCCTACAGAAAGACACTGGAACGTCAGGTGAGTGAGCAGAAGAGTATAGCTGAGATACAGTACAGTGATTGTTATTTAACAGTCAGGAGGGAAATAACGGTGTTGTTTCAGAAGTTAAATATTAATAAATGATTGCTATGAAAATTTAGATAAAAAATGTGGAAATCTTTAGCAGTGAAATGCCTCGAACACAAATGCAGCCTCTACGATATTTTCATTTTTTTTGTTTCTCCACATACCAATAAAGGAAAGATGTTGCCAGAGTGTCTCTTTGGAAACTCTCCAAATAACATACTGTGCTATAGCAGTTTGTGGATGTTGCCATCATACCCCTTGTATGTGTGAGGATGCTGGCAGAGAACATATGCTTGGCAACACATGCGTCTCATTGAAGCCAAAATGCATGCAGCCTGCCTCACAATGTTAATGTTTGCAATTCCCTGAATTTATTGACATACATGAGGTGAAAATCTCAGAAAAAACTCTTTATTCAGTACTGGTGTGGAACAGCTAACAGATCGCTTTCCCGGCTCCTGAACACTGCTCGTTCATGCTAATTTAGCTTATAGTATCTACAGAGTTCACAAGATCATGATAACTGTGTTGTAGAAATGTTCTGTTCGGGAATGTTATCAGCCGTAATCACTGTTGAATGACGCTTTTCTCTTTTCACTGTGATAAGCGTTTGCCTCCGATTATATTGTTTAATCTGGAATTCAACAATTTCTTGAACAGTAGATCAAAATCTGCTTTGAAATATTACACTTCATTCCAGCCCACATAACAGTAATATCATTACATTTTTTACCTCTTTAAGCAGATTTGACTGTTGAAAAAAATCTCTAATTATGGGACATTTCTTTGTAAAGTGAGTAACCAAAAGTGGCGGGGCTTAATGCAGGGTCAGTTGCTGGCAATTCTTTGAAATAGTTTCTGATTGGTAAAGGTACTGGTGACAGACACTTGGTAGAGCCAATCACTGTGAAAACTCCTGCTGAGACACATTTACATTCTCAGTCCGCAGGCCCTGAAAGTCTTTACAGCCAAATCACAGCCATAACATATTAGGCATGAGAGCAATGCTAATGGCTGATGGAAGAGTTGTTGCTATAGCTGAGGCTCAATGATGCTCTGTTGCACAACTCATTGAGTCTGTGGTTCCTCAGAGAACAGTGACTGCAGCATTAACTCTGTTATTGTCTATTTTTGACATTCTCAATTGGCTCTTGAAGTGTTGCTGCTTAGAGCTAATGTAAGACGCGGCTACAAAGCTTCAGCGAATCATAGCTGATTACATGTTGGGAGTCGAGTCGCTCGCTGCTCATCCTCTGAAGTGCCCTGCACAGGATGAATGAACATTAATACCAACGTTTCCAAAAGCTGTTGACAGCGTCTGTGTGCTGCACTGCTATTAGCTGCTGCTAGTATACAATTCACATGACATCACAATGGGCCGCCTCCTGACAGCAGAAGGCAGGTTGTGACTGGTGTACAGGTCACAGTCACTGGTGTGTTGTGATTGGAGTACAGGTCACAGTCACTGGTGTGTTGTGATTGGAGTACAGGTCACAGTCACTGGTGTGTTGTGATTGGAGCACAGGTCACAGTCACTGGTGTGCTGTGATTGGTGTACAGGTCACAGTCACTGGTGTGTTGTGATTGGTGTACAGGTCACAGTCACTGGTGTGTTGTGATTGGTGTAGAGGTCACAGTCACTGGTGTGTTGTGATTGGTGTACAGGTCACAGTCACTGGTGTGGTCACAGTCACTGGTGTCTTGTGATTGGAGTACAGGTCACAGTCACTGGTGTGTTGTGATTGGTGTACAGGTCACAGTCACTGGTGTGTTGTGATTGTGTACAGGTCACACACTTGTTGTGTTTCACGGTGTGTTGTGATTGGTGTACAGGTCACAGTCACTGGTGTGTTGTGATTGGTGTACAGGTCACAGTCACTGGTGTGTTGTGATTGGTGTACAGGTCACAGTCACTGGTGTGTGTGATTGGTGTACAGTCACGTCACTGTGTGTTGTGATTGGTGTACAGGTCACAGTCACTGGTGTGTTTGGATTGGTGTACAGGTCACAGTCACTGGTGTGTTGTGATTGGTGTACAGGTCACAGTCACTGGTGTGTTGTGATTGGTGTACAGGTCACAGTCACTGGTGTGTTGTGATTGGTGTCATCTGTGTACAGGTCACAGTCACTGGTGTGTTGTGATTGGTGTACAGGTCACAGTCACTGGTGTGTTGTGATTGGTGTAGAGGTCACAGTCACTGGTGTGTTGTGATTGGTGTACAGGTCACAGTCACTGGTGTGGTCACAGTCACTGGTGTCTTGTGATTGGAGTACAGGTCACAGTCACTGCTGTGTTGTGATTGGTGTACAGGCCACAGTCACTGGTGTGTTGTGATTGGAGTACAGGTCACAGTCACTGGTGTGTTGTGATTGGTGTACAGGTCACAGTCACTGGTGTGTTGTGATTGGAGTACAGGTCACAGTCACTGGTGTGTTGTGATTGGTGTACAGGTCACAGTCACTGGTGTGTTGTGATTGGTGTACAGGTCACAGTCACTGGTGTGTTGTGATTGGAGTACAGGTCACAGTCACTGGTGTGTTGTGATTGGTGTACAGGTCACAGTCACTGGTGTGTTGTGATTGGAGTACAGGTCACAGTCACTGGTGTGTTGTGATTGGTGTACAGGTCACAGTCACTGGTGTGTTGTGATTGGTGTACAGGTCACAGTCACTGGTGTGTTGTGATTGGAGTACAGGTCACAGTCACTGGTGTGTTGTGATTGGAGTACAGGTCACAGTCACTGGTGTGTTGTGATTGGTGTACAGGTCACAGTCACATCAGACTTATAATTTTATCATGTGGACAATACAAAAAATCTCATAGACTTACAGTGAAGGAGAAACTGGATTCATATCTAGATACCTGAATATCATTGAGACTTCAGGATGGATTTTATTGACCTCGGCTAGTATATGTTTTGCGTGACACCACCATTTTGTTATAGATTTAAATTTTGACCTTCATGTTAAATACAGAAACGCACTCAGGGAATGTTTTTAACTAGATGTTTATGTTTGTATTAGTGCTATATTTAATTATATTTAATAACTTAAGCACATACAGTTCAAACATGTCTGATCAGAACAGCTGTATTTCTGTTTTAAAGTCCACCTCCTTCCTTCTCATACTCCTCCCTCACATCTTCTCACAGGTTGCCTTAGCAACTGCATTGCATTCGTGAAGAGTGTGGAAGTGTTGCCCCATCCCTGAAACCCTGGTAGAGAATAAACATGGACAGAAGGTCATTTTCTTCTCTAAATTAGAGTGTATTGTTTAAGTTTAAAGGGGTGAGCAGGGGGCCATTTTCCTAGACACTACACTAACTGATAGCTACAGGCCCCACCCACAGAGAGAGCGAGGAACCAATCATCATCTGGCATTTTTTTGAGGATCAAACAGTTTAATCTGCCAGTGTTGCCCAGAAATTGAGCTTTTACGGTCTTTCATCAAGACACTTGATTAGAAAACTGAAATGAGAGTTCTGAATGGATTGAGGGTTGAGAATGTTCAACTTTAGTGCTTGATTGATTATTTGGATCTCAGTCACAGGATGAATTTTAAACAGGTCGCTGTGGCTTTGCTTATGATGCATCTCGCTGAAGATCTTCAGAACTGACTGATTTAGTGTTTGTTCACACAGTGCAGTCAAAATCTGTTATATCTACATCGGTTTCCATAGTAATTACTAAGCATGATTCTCTACATCTAAGATGGGTGGATGAGGGATGGTGTACAGCCCAGTAAAGTGTAGCAGGTGTGATCATGGTAGTCTTCTGCATCCTCCTTAACCTGTGCTAAAAAAACTGCAGCGTAAACAGGTGAACTGCGATGTGCAAGCTGCATTCAACACACAGCTGCAGATGCAAATAAACACCACCGTCAGTGAGCACTATTTATTTTGAGTGATTTCGTTTTGGATCACAAGCATGTTGCTTGTTAAACAGCCAAATGTTGCAGGTTGCATGATGGATATTGCGCCAGACTGTGCTTGCAGCTGCAAGTGTCTGTGCTCTTAAATTCCACTGTCCTGTCCAAAAGTGTGTTCAGAGTGATTCTCTTTCAAGCTGATGTCTCCATTATTTCACTCCTGCCCTCTTCTTTCATCACACACAGGACAGACTGCACATGTGTAGTGCATGTTAAAATGCAATTCTATTTTTATCCTTCAGCTGCATTTCGCCACACGCTGTGCTTTAGGTCTGCAAGCTGACTTGCGTCATAAGCATTAGTGTGTATTTCAGTGGGAGTCATGGTTTGGTTTTTGCAGTGGCTTGAAAACAGCAGAGTAAAAGAAGAGCAGCCATTCCATTAAAAGTTCTGTTTTAAATAACTTAGCTGGAACCACATGCTAATGCAGCGTGTAGACAAGCGCCCCGACACTCCCTGCTGACCAGCAGCAGACAAAAAGCCTTTAGGATCCTCAGGATGGTCGTGCCACGCCTGTCACAGAGACATTAAAACCTGTGATTATGCAACGCTGCCATGCAGGGCCGCAGGCTGTGATCTGAGTCAACTTTAATCACAGAGATAAGTGACACCAGGAGCAGACCAAACAACACTTGCAAAGTCTAACCTGCAGGGCTCTATTTGAAGATGAGAAACCTCATGTATTATACATGAGTGCATTCTTATTTAGATACTGCCACGTCAACATCAGCTCAAGGGTGAGAGAGGGATGCGAGATCAGTGTGTATGGACGGGAATTGCTGTCTTTTCTGTGAAAGATAATAAAGTGAATGGTCAGGTGTCAGTCTGATTATGAAGGTTAAAAGGTTACAGACAGTTGCAGCTTTTTTAGCAGTGATTATGAAATTGCCCCCATGATTATGAAGACGGGTCACTTCCTGTCTTATCCTTGTCAGATTGGAAATCAAGGCTGACTCTTAATTCTTATTGGATAAACTAACATTCCACACTAATTTCTCTACGAGGAAATGATATGAAAGACTTTTTCAGCTGATGTAGGTGTTGAAAATTCATGACCACACGCCACGCATATGCTGTTTGGAGATACTACTGCATGCAGCCCACTCTTAGTGTCGATTCAGAAGAGCAAATATCTTGCCCCTCAAGGTGAGAGATCTTCTGAATACCAGATCATTTCTGCCCCTCTGCCTGTCAGGTCCCATGGACTGGAGCATTCATCTCCCTGGGCTCTCTCCTCTGTAGATGAGGCATTGTGGGCAATGACACACCATTATTCGAATGCTTCTGGTGCACGATGTTTAATGACCTCAGAATGTGCACTCAGATGAACACAAATACATATACGTATCCCTGCGTGTGTGCATAACTGCATGTTCACCAGCCTCAGGACGTTAAGCAGACAGGTGAGAGCAGATATGCTTATAGGTTACAGCATCAACATTTCTGCAAAATGAGTCCAAAGTGTCCCGTTAAATAAATACTATTCTAGCCAATTCATTTCTGTCATTGCTTTCTTAAAGTCTCTGTGACTCGAAAATCCTGTCAGACGTCCAGCAAAATGAAATCTGACATGTTGGTTCACATCAGAGGGATGACCAGCTGATCACCAGGCCTGCGTCAGAGAGAGGTCAAAGGCCAAGGGCTTTAAAACGCGTCTGCTCTCCAGCTGAGAACAGAGAGATGTCAAAGCCATCGTGTCGCATCTCATAACACATCTCTTTCTGTTCTGTTGTAATCTGTCTCTTTTGTTTAGCAGAGAGATGCTGTTTAAAGACCCCAGCAGTGTGTGGATAAAGATTATCTTTAATCCTGTTTCATAGAAAACAGCTGGTGTATATTAAACTAAGAAACACTAATGCACTAAAGGACTGCTTTCTCATGTATCACGTTTTCTTCATGCGTCTCTTTTGAAACTATATATTTTCTCCATTAAACTTCTTCATGTACAATGTTGAAAGTTCAGAACGTCTGTGTGCGATGCAGGATAATAATGCTGAATTTTGATTGGTTGTTGAATTTTGTGGCTTTGGAGGGCAGTATTGAGGTCCAGTGCAGCTACATAAGAAGCAACCACAAGGACAAAAGAGATGTTTAAGTGCAGGACACATCTGGAGATGTGATGGTCACTCAGACTTCATTCAGAGACCATAAAAACATCAGCCACTGGAGAACAGAACTGCTGGCTAAACCACACCTCTGCAGAACCCATTAAAACAGGGCAGAGCTTTTAAAGATCATATGAAATGGATATTTGACTCTCTAATGTGATGTGCAGTGAAACAGGACATTTAATCTGATTGTATCTTTGGGTGGGTTGTGGACAGTGTTAGGTATCAGAATGGAGACAGGTGAGTGGAGGAGAGGAGCTGAAAGCTAACAGTGCAGTGTGACATCAGTCAAAACAGAAAGTCATTTTATCGGTGGAGTAAGTCATGACATGTTGTTGAAAGATTGTAATCGCAAAACTTTTCTTTCTTTCCTCTAACAGGCAGTGATGAATCATACACAGAAAGAGCAGAAATGTGTTCAATTAACCGTTTGGGGTTCATGCTGACAAACTCATTTCAGTTTAAACGGTTAGTTGGCAATGTTAGTGAGCTAAGATGAACAACTTAGACTCACAAACTCTTTTTCTTGTAGGTCTCTGTCTTTAAAGAGCTTCTCTTAGTGCTGGTCACAGATCTGAATGCTCAAAACAACCTCCCTGGAGAACTCTACGTCCCTCTCCAGACATCATGTACAACACAGCTATACTGATCTGAGAACAGCCCGTTTCAAACACACAAACATGCATTACCACCATTCATAATTCATCCACTCATGCACATACACACTCATATTCGTATATATATTTCTAATATACATACATGATGAATGGAGAGTACACTAACTAGTGCCCTTCACAAGATGAACTATATTGATTCATTAAAATATACTGATCTAATAGATATTGTCCAAACTTAATTTTTAGATTTTATGAAAAACAAAAACAGTCTCTGTAAGTATTGTCATGTTTAGGGTGAGAAAACGATTTTAAACTATAATAATGTATCGAAATATAATAGTAAACAGAACTGATAACAAAGGTAATCGCAGCGCTGCGTCACTGTGTTCATCACAGCTGAACTCTCACTGACGGGATAATGTACAACCTCAGACATTAAATTAAATTATAAAATTCAATTCAAACGTTTCACTGGTGGAATATCTTTCATCTGTTGGCACACATCTGCTAGCCTCGTGTTCTGCTGCATTTGCACGCTGTTGCGGAGGCAGAAACATCTTTGTACAGGTCTGTGTGATACTAACTATGAAACTTAGTAGAGAAGGAGAACCAAGAATGCGGTTTATCTCACCTGGAGAGGACATCATAGCTGAGATAGTCAACCATAACTGCTAATGCTAAAACTAGTAACTTTACTCTTTAGTCTTGATTGTGTGAACATTTCATCCGCTCAGTCAGTGATCATTGACTCATTTATTATGTTCACACAGTTTGGCTGTGTTCTTCAGTTTTTGAGAATAAGGCTTGTTCTGCGTGTGTGCTGTCTTTCTGTCTAACTGTGTTATTTCTGTAATGTCTTGGGTCAGTGCAAAGCTCGGGCAAATGTGCTGCTCTCACCACTGAACCCAAGCAGAACAAAAACTTTGTCTGTTTAGAATGAATCATGGGTGAGAGACATCAAATCTTTAGGATGCAACAGCTGAGATGCAGCGAAGCATCAACGCTCTGTGAGCTGGCGAACAATCTGAATTCTTTGCCAGTTTGCTATGGCAGACAGAACAAAGTGTAATTACTTTATTTTCATCCCAAAAGTAATTTCCTGACTTGCTCAAGCAGAGAAGACACATACAGTATTAATGAGTGCAAACGAGGGGCACAATCTCCCCACACATCTGAGACAGTTGTGATAGAAGAGAGAGAGGACGGACGTTTGCTTGAGGAAGGACAAATCTTGAAAAATAGCGACCTGGACATTTTTTCAGCACACCGACACTCAATCAGTCAATAAAATTAGCATGATAAGCAGCATTTAAAACATGGACATGCGTGTATAATTCATGAATCAGATTGCTGATAACCATGGTAACTGCATGAGATTTCCAGGGCCATAAATAGAGAATGAGTCTCGTCAGCATGTGGATACAGTGAGCTCATATGTATGTATTCACAAACCCTGCTGTGGTTATCTGTAGATGACAGCTCAGCCATCGACCTGCTTTACCAGCCAGTAGCTGCTTCAGTAGTTCTTCAGAGTTCTGACCAATCCGTCATTCCGCCTCATAAACCGAAGAGCTTGTCAATGAAAACCTTAGGAATGAGGGATTGATAAAGTGTCTGAAGAACATCAGATCAATGCTTTGAGGTATGTGAGCCCAGCCTCAAACGCAGCCAGAAACAAGCACACTTCATTTAGAAATTTAATGAAGATGTCTTGAAGAGGGAGGAGAACAATGAGAGTCTGGACTCCACACACGGCACACACCTGATCAGCTAATAACAGCCGTGAAATGAACAGTTCAGCGTCTTTGAGCTTAGTTTCAGCATCGTTGCTCACGGTGACTAAACACCACCACTGAAATCAATCATTTCTTTCCTGCGTCCAGGTTCAAAACCTAG
This sequence comes from Chromobotia macracanthus, assembly GCA_036877525.1. NCBI lineage: Eukaryota > Metazoa > Chordata > Actinopteri > Cypriniformes > Botiidae > Chromobotia > Chromobotia macracanthus. The sequence continues at coordinate 1,332,303 of JAZGTH010000012.1, forward strand.
ATTAATTTGTATTGATCCACAGGTAACCAGGCAAGAAGGTTGGAGTTCTGTTTAGAGAGGTTTGTGCAGTCAGTCGGCACTTAGGCTGAGATGTGAGCGCTTGGTTAGAACTGCAGTGGTTTTGATTTGATAGATTGCAGTTCATACCTGCTTTATATAAACAAGGCATCAGCTCTGTGTAGAAGGACATTCTGTTAAACTCTGTGTGATGTCTGTTTTGATTAAGTGATGGACGATTTTAACTACAGTGTTAGTCACAATAGTTTAGTGAGGTTTAAACAATGGTGCTCCAGGCTGATTAAAACACACCTGCACAGAGAATAAATGTAAATTTAAAGCTTTCTCCATAAGCTAGTGTTAGTGTCTCATCTCACAGCTGGTGCTTCTGCTTGGCTTCAGGCAGCAGTGACATGTTAAGGCTTGAAAATACAGCAGACGTTTGTAGATAAATAGATCTGTTTCACCTCGCCGAGAGCTGTTGAGTCTTAATGGTTGTAGATTTTGGTGCAATTTGAGCTTGTTTTTCAATCTGGCCTGTTCAATACACAGAAACACTCACAGTATCTGAAGATTTAAGGTTTCTGCTGTTGGCACTACATTCAGAAGATGTTAAAAGTAGTTATACATTCTGGCCTATAGCACTGAAATGTCACGTTCATTCACACTTGGCTTTGTGTGTTTGATGATAAACGGTTCTCGAGTGTGTTGTGGGAATGAAGAACAAGATTTCACTGAAGCGGTGGACAACGGGTTGTTAAACAGCAAAACAGGTCTTGTGTGATCAGTGACCAGAGAGCTCAGGATTGGAATACAACAAACAGACAGCTACATACACTTGTAAAATTCACCCCAAACAAAACTCACTGGTATTCAGAACTATAACCCACACACAGATTTATAAAGAAAATGTTGTGTTTACTGTGAACGTACTCCCATAGGAAAGAAAACTCATAAAGGAGATGACTGTAATATCTTATTTTCTCTTCTAGACAGCTTTGAGATTAAAAGAGGAGCAATCAGAATCTCTCTGCTGTTGTCCCGTCTGACTTTAAAAAATATTATTAACATGTAAAATAAGCATTTAAATGACAGCAGTAATTCAGACCCCCCTTTACAGTACAAATATCAGAAATCACAGTCAAAACATGAAATCACACGTTTATAATCGTAATTAAAGTGCTGTTTAGAAAAAAAAACCCTGGTAAGTGTTAAAGCTGGTAGAAAAAACTAAACATGGAAAAAAATCAGCCACTGAGTGATTATGAAGATGACAGAGAACAGCTCCATATGGTAAGACAGAAATATACTGTATGATTATTCTCTTGATTTGGGTGACAGTGAGTGTTTTTATGTATGTGAGTGATGCTGTTGGCTGTGCTGCAGTAATTAAAAGACTGAAGTTTAAACGGCAGGTAATCTGTTTTATTCCACAATCTCTCTGGTGGGTACGTCTCTGGTTCTCTCTCTATCACAGACACAAATCACATTTAATGGGGTTTTGACAGGGATGTCACCGGTTGTTTTCTTGAATGTGCTGGAGTGAGTGTTTCTGTTGTGGCCTGTAGGGTTCGACTCAGACACGAGAGCTTTACAGAGAGATTCTGCTGTGTGGAGACAAATTAAAAACATTCCCTATAGCTCCAGTTCCTCTCCATTAACTCACACCACACAGCAGTGTTTTCCTGCTGAATTTCTGAATTGTGATTAAAATGATATTTTTACTACTGTTTGTTTTTGCATTTTATGCAGATATCTCTTTAGCATGCATAACGAAGAATGTTTTTTCCTTACCATAATTAATCATAATCCTGGATTAAATAGGATAAATTGATGAATCCTAATTAGAAATGTTTTGTCTGCATTTAGGAAACTGTTTTATAGTCTGTGAAAGGTTTTTATGCTTCAAACAACAATCTTTCTAAATCTGACTTCCAGAAAACCTGTTTGCTGTTTGCATTTTAAGGTTGTTTAGAGGTTGTTTACAGGTTCACAGTTCAGAAACAATTTCTGCCTGTCAGTCATCTGTCATGTTCTGTGTTTGCTGATGTTGATTGGTTAACATGTCTGTGTGGGTTGGGTTTTGGAGAGAAGGCGTGTGGTTTGCAGAACTTCTCAACGGTTCAGGTGAGCTCTCACACAGGAGTGTAAATCAGCAGATGTCGGGTGATTGCACATCAAGAGAGCGGGGCGAGTGACACTGACTCACCGTCAGCTTTATGCTGCTAATTGTCTGTGTGCTTGTGTGGGCAGATGGCCAAAACTGCAGCGTTCCTCCCCTGAAATTCTGTGAAGAATAAACCTGAAAAATAAGTCAGATTTAGATCACAGTATTCAGATCACAGTTACCCTGATCAATCTTCCAGCTGTGTGTGCATCAGGTCTGTAACCTGTTATTGGTCCTCAGACAGGCAGTCACACGGGTGTGATGCTGTATTATTACAGCTGATGATATCATTCCTGCTGCAGAGATCAACAGAGAAAAACACCATTTTACATTTTATGAGGAAATGGTCAATGTAGTTTGCCTCTGAAAAACTTGCCACCATGTTACTGGGTGGGTGGTTGCCAGGGTGTTCTGCTAGGCAGTTCCCAAGACAAAAGAGCACACCCCAAAATCTCTGGTATTTTAGTCTCCAGATTTGACTCAGGTTCCTAACTGAATGTAAGTCTAAGTGTGAAAAGTGTGAGGTGTGTGATCTAAGGTCAGTGTAACACCTTTAGAATGTAAGTCACACCTCACACAGCAGTGTCGTGATTTCCATCCCCACCCACAGCTGCTTCACCAGACTGACCAGCTTTAATCTGTGAAAGTAAACAAACTGTGTCAATCAACTCACAGATGATTTCCATAATATACTGCTGTTAGTTTACTCTGAACAGAGCTGGAGTCACTTTCCATCTTTTCAGAAGAGAGGAACACACAGAGTGAAAAGACACACACTGGGTCAACAGCAGAGGAAGTGATGATATTTTAATGTGTATTTTAAGCTCAGAATAACTCCAGAAACGTTCTGTGTTTTGTTAATACATGATTTCTTAAGGATTTGCCCCAGTAGATGTATTTGAGAGAGAATGGGTAACGTTGTCATTTCTAGGTCACACACCCCCTCTGTGCATCCTGGTCTGCATACTTCTGCTGCATGCTTGACGTGTGTATCACACTGATTATAAGAAGTTCATATTTGTTGAGTATTGGGACTACCATGTTAAAAATGGCGTCTCTATCCTGTCTGTATCATTAGTAACATACTTTTCGTGTTTTGAAAGATGAATGTCGCAGGTTGTGTAGTGTACTAAGCAGCATGCTATTTCTGTAGCATTCAGTGTCAATGTTGTGCACTTATGTTCTGTAAGTATGGAATACTAGATGACTGAATGTGCAGTATACAAGCAGAGTGTAGTATGTATAGTGTGAGTTGGGTTCATGATCGGTCAGGGCTGTCTGAACATTTGGATGATCAGACTGATCTGCTGGCACATGGGCAGGACATCTGGACTGGTGGGTTACCGGGAAACATTGATCATTTGCCTGTAATCATTTGTCTAATGACTCCTTTGGTTATAATATTTATGGGACTTTCATAACGGGCTGCTGATTGCACATAATAATGCTTTTATTTGTTGGCCAGAGTCTTTCACAGCGCACCCTTAGGAACCAATTACAAGCGTCAGTTCACTCCAGCAGTGTGTTCTGCACACACACACAAACTTTGCCAAGCTTCCTCTGTGCACACAACAGACGGGAAGTGTGTGCTTAACCAACACAGCCTGAGAATCAACTCTGCGTCACAGCACTTTAGGCTTGTGTTTGCTAACAGCAAAGAAGTTTGGGCTGAAAGTTGGTTTGTTCTGCATGAACAATCCATCTCAAACTTTCCTTCAGCTCTCACTCTGTTTCGCTTTATGTGACGGCCACTTTTCATCATCCAATAAATCAGAGGAAATCAAGTCCCGGACGTTTATTTTCCTGTTAAAGTCTTTGCTACATAAAAGTCTAACTTAATGAAAACCTAATTTGTTTTATGTATCACAGGGACTCTGAATAGCTTTGTATAGCAATAGATTTTTAATTGGTTCCTTCCCACTGCGATCCATCAGCCTTTAAAATAAGAGATCGTAGTGTTTAGTGTTTAATAAAACCTGCCAGGTAGTACGAGCACAATGTGTGTGATTTGTAATGGAAAATGACAGGAGGTGTGTCTCTGTGGGGTGTGTGGCGATCTTCTGATGTGCTGTTTCTCTTGTTGGCTGTTCTGACAGATGATTTGCTGTCTGTGAGACTGACCAGGGGTCAGTTAGAGATAATTTCTCCAAAAGTAAAAATGCTGTCATTTACTCACCATCCAAAACTGTATGACACTGTGTGTGTGTGTGAGAGAGATGTCTATCTAGTGTGTACTGAAACAAAACTGAAGTGTTTTCTTACCATTAAAGCAGTAACTATCAACAGCATTGCTGTTGAGTGAGTATGTCTGTAATAAAGTCAGACTGCAGTCCTGCTGCATCTTTACTGAATGGAAACTAAGTAACAGGAACCCACCCTTCATCCCACACACAGACTAATTAAACAGAGGGACGATTAATGGAGTTGCTCAACACTCTGAGCCTCCAGTACATGTAAGAATGATAAACCTTTCTCTGATGCTGGCAGTGCGGTCAGTACACAAACTCTTTTCTCTCTATATTCCCTTTCACAGGCTTGTCTGTAACTTAAACAGCTCTGTTTAAACACAGACACATCCGGTGGGTCGTGTCAGGCACCTTCATCAACAAACCTCCATCCCCTCATTTCTGTCAGATGACCTTCTTTAGCCCACATGTATGGAAATCGTCTTTGTTTTCTTGGGAACATACAGAAGTGTTTGTGTCTGATCAGATCAGACGTCTTACTGCAGAAACATGCCAGAATAAAGTTATAAATCATCTTCTTTTGGTGAGATGAAGTCACTGGGTTCATTAGCAGGCCAAACCCTTTTAGGATGAGCACAGCATGTTACTGTTAACCCTTTAGGTTAGCTTGTGCTAATGTCTGTCCTCTAGGTTCACTCGTCATACTGTGTGAAAGAACATTGTGACCTGGAGGTCATTTAGACCTCGTTCATTTATAAGCATGTACACACAAAGCGTTAGTTCACCCCATAAATCTGTAAATAAATGAGTCTGAATCACCTTCATGTGTTTCACAAATAAAAACATGTCAGTATGTGATGTAGATCAACGTGAGTGTGTGTGTTTGTTAAGAGCAGTGAAGTTAAAGCAGCCAATAACAGTCTTACCACCGTACAGCAGAGCTGAATGTGCTGAATCCAGAGAGTTCTCCTGCTGGATTCAGTTTCAAAACTGCACTCAGTTTTTGCAGCACACAGCAGGCAGCATTAAGCATTATTTATTTGTTTACACTTTGTTCGTTTGCACTATTGCCCCCCCATGTCACATGACTTTCTCCCATAGTTCCTTGCCACACTTGGTCTCCATCATTAGATGATGAAGAATCCATCCCAGTCCAGTGTTCCGCTGAGACCCGAGCACGTCCTAACAGATTATTGATGTCTTGTGTTAACTCGAACAAAGATGAAAAATGTAATCAGCCGCCTCCTGGCTCAGAATGAAATGGGAGTGCAGTTTAAAGACGCTCGCTCTGAAGTGTTGCGTACGTCCTGAACCGACCTCCATTATGACATGATGCCAGGAGACTGCCGGCCTGAGCATCGACCCATCTGAGGTGGAGATAAGTGAGAAATCAATGTGCATTGATTAAGATCAGACTGTTACTGTCAAAGGCCTTGTGCAGCGGATGGCAAGCAACCAGTCCAGCGGTTTGTTCATATCAGGTGAGGAGAGAGGATGCTAATAAATGAGACAGCCATGGCACAGACCTTCTGTTGATGAACTCTGACCATCTCACGTTCACACATGAATGTTAATATTTATTAGTCATTTTAGATATTGGGCGCTCAAACTGGTTAAAACATTCAAGAATTAATTCTGCTATGATTTTGGTTGGATTTCCCAGTTTTGGCTTTTTTTTAAAAATCTTGTTTACTCTAAACTCTGAAGGCTCTGTATTACTTATTACTGTATCACTTTGACATATGCAAATGTTTGCACACTTACTTGATTGGTGCCTAATTTGCATATTTCTTGTGGGTGAAGTAATGATACAAAAGTAATCATCAAAATCTATTTACATTCCTTCAGTGAACCTGTAACCGCACACATTCTATTCCATTTCACTCCTAATGCCAGTGGACCAGAGTCAGGTGTCACAGCCAGTACGGTGGATACAGTATTTAAGTCGACACACAACTGCACCATAAACTGAGTGTGACAGCTAATTAAAACCCTAGTGATGTCATCGAGATCCTATCTGCCTCTCACACATCTACTGAATCTAGTTTCCTGAGTATGTCCAGAGTCATGCAGCCCTGAACAGAAGAGAAAGACAATCTCTGTGGAATTGAGATAAAAGAAAGGGGATAGACAGAGAGAGACGGAGGGAGAGAGAGAGAGAGAGAGAAAGAGCTATATATTCCGAGATGAGGGATCAGTGCCCACCTGGGTTCTCACCCAGCTTTCCCCAGCAGAGGTCAGAAAGTGAAGGATGTGATCAGAGAGAAAACACTGAGAACTTTCCCACAATCCACCAGTATAGCCCTGAATCAATGGGGAGCTATGTTGATGTTTGCAGTGTGTGTGTGGGTGTGAGAATGAACTGAAGAGCAGAAGAACAGGGAGGGTTCCAGGAGAGACATCAGCCTGCTGATAGATCTCACCACACTCGGGTCGTATCAGCTGAGGATTTATATAAAGCACTGTCACTCAGGATGAAGTTTGAGGTTATAGATTTACACAACATCCTGATACTGCTGAGAACACACTAGCATGTAAAACAGCATGCAGTATGCAGTGATAAACATTTCAAACAGTAGTGTGCTACATTGTTGGAAATCTGGGCACAATGCATTGTGGGACACAGAATTCCACACAGTGTGCTGGTTGTGTACATACACAGCACAAACCCAGCAGGACAGTAGATTGCTATCCCAAACCTTTCCCAGAAAAGTTTCAGCAATAAACTTTCTGTAAAGTCATTCACAACAATATCGCTGTCACATTACCTAGCAAAGTAATAATGCATTTCAATTTTCCCCAATTGGGTGATTTAATCTGACTACCACATCATTTATTCGGGAGATGTGTTGAATTAAAATGATCCTCCACCAAATCTCAGTGCGACCTCGATGAAGCACAGCCCAATAAACAATTCAAGCTCCATTAATGAGAATCCAGAAACCCGTGACCTGACTCTTGAGTCGGAATGAAACTTCCTCAGCTGTGTTTGGGTGAGTCTGAACATCTGTCTGTTTGTGTGCAAGAGCAGAAGACCTTGTAGAGAACAGGCCATTTGTCATGAATGATCGATTTTGAATAAGGAAACTGTGTGTGTGTCGGTCATGGCTGAGGTCAGGTGAGGTTAGACCTTCATTACAAATAATGAACACACTGTCTGGATCTTTAAAACGTATTAAATTATTTGATGTATTCATGAGTGAGTCTGACACAACATGTTCATCAATCAGCTTCACTGATTTAGGTTAAAAATAGAGTTTTGAAAACGTGTCTCTAAATGTCTGTGTCCTGTTCATCTCAACCGTCTTTCTGTTTATGGACTCACTGATCAGAAGTAAACCTCCAGCACATGTGCAGGGCTTCACATTAATATCATCAGACTGAGAGCATCAGAACTACAGATGGAAAATTAAACCACTGTGTGTCGTCTGAGTGGCCTGTTGGAATGAGAAGCATCTATTACAGGGACGTCTGAATGTGATGAGCGAGTGTTTTCTCAGACACAGTAAACTGCAGTAGCTCTTCACCCCAACCCCATTACACAACACAAACACTGCTTTACTCTGGCCGCTGTGTGTGTGTGTCCTTACATGGTGTTCATGCACATACAGATAGTGACTGTAACCCATAATATTTACAGCTCACAGTTTGGACAGGCAGAACGTGTGCACACACAATACAACACAGAACAGAAGAGGTGTGCAGTGCTTTGACAGGCTTTTGTACAGGAAAGAAAAAAGTTTACACCACTCTTGCAATACACAACTAGTCTAAATCTAGTTGTGTTTTCCATTTTTAAGAGGTGAACCACGAACACAATGCATGACGTCTGGTAGTGTTTTATTATATTTACATATAATAAAAGCATGATGAGGTCTGAGGCACGTTGCTCAGGATGTGAGGACACTTTTCACTTCTGTCTGAGAGCAGAACTGAAGAGCAGTTTTCAGAGGAACATTGTCTTGTCTCCGAAAGGAGTTTGAGATGGTTTCCTCAGGAGTTTAAAGAAAAAGACTGAGGTTTTTAAGCAAAAGCTGATTTCTATTTATTTTCCTTACCATCCAAGAAGAACAACTGATCTATTAAAAGAATCTTGTGATTTTTTTTCTATAAGTGTCTTCTGAAGAGGAGAGAGGGGGGAACTACAGGAGAGCAGAAAGCTCTATTCTCCTTCACAAGGGGAAAACAAGAACTTTCTCCAATCCTGAAAGATCTGGGTCAGGTTTTAAAATACACATAAATACATCAGCAGGACTGTAATAGATTCAGACTCTTTTATAGAGTCAATAGTAGAGTTCACTCTTAAAGAGACGGTGTCATCGTTTTCTCTGCTTCATGTCATTCTAACCTGCATGACTGCCAGTCTTCCATTAAGCAGAAGATCTTCTGCTCAGAGCAGGGGCTCTTATAAAAACACTTTCATGGTGCTTTTATGTCTATTTTGGCACTTGAAACCTCCTCAGGTGACTGGAAAGGATAATTGTGTGTAATATCTCCCCTTGTGGTTCACAGAAGACAGTTTGTAACAAGAATGATGACAGAATTATTTGGTGAACTATTTCTTTGTGTAACAGACATTCAGTACAATACAATTATACACTGTAAATTAAAATCAACTGCTGCTACACAAATTTAATAAACACAGCCATCTGTTGAGTTGATCCATTGTTGCTTTGTGCATTTATTGCTGTTTGGCCCAAACGCTGCAGGCCTCAGAAGAGAACAGACACATCCTTCACGCAAAAAACAACTCGAGCTGCGTCTGCTTTAGGCCGTGGTTTGACCGTCTGAACAGTCTGCCCCACTGCACTAACGCATCCTCTCTGTTCCAATGCAGGTACTGGAACATTGATGTAAAAGTGCATGATGCGTAAAACCTGAGCAGCCTGCATTCAAACATCACATCAGGCGATGACCCAGTGCAGATTTTGGTTTCTTGGTGTCTCTTGATTTTGATGGTGAATAAATTTCATGCACGTTGTGTTTGGAACACAGCATGTTTATCCTGCAGTGAAGCTGTGTTTAATGCTGTCTGGTTGTTTTCTTTTTTGTAGTTCATGGTTTTCGAAGACAAGGGCATGTCACGAAATCTGTCCATGTTGCCGTCTGGATAATTTGGGAAGTGTAAATGACGGGTGAGTTTAATTAGATGCACAAACTTCAATGTCAACAACAAAAGAATATGACAAACATCTTCCTCAAGGTGATAACTTGTTTTGCTCCTGTAATTTCTTTTCCAGAAATCTGCTAAACATTTTTGGGTTGTGACCCTCCAGTTAATAACTAGCCTGACTCAATATCACTCATATACAGGAGTAGGAGTGAGTGTCTTCAAATTCTCACCCACAGACATTTCACAATCATTCTGTGCAGCAATGTGAGTAAAGGGCAGATCTTTCAGATGAAACTCACTCCTACCTTCTCGAGGGATACAGTGAGCACACTGTGACCTGGAGTGGCTGAGATCTCTGTGAGAACAATGCTAAGCCCCGCCCCATATGACAGGACTGGCCCTGCCCACAGGAAGCTCTGCAGATTCCCATACAGTAGATCTCCGCACATTGCATTTCTCAAATGAGCTCGATCTATTTAACCCTTCAGTTTAACCCACTTAATATCTCACAAAGCACATAAGAAACTGTGTCTTTAAAGAATAATTCAACCAAAAAATAATCAAAATGTTGTCTTTAACATATGTTGTCAATAACTATATCTCAATGGATCGTATTTGCATCTGTTGGTAGACCCTCCTAATAAAGTCAAAAACCCTTCCACACAACCGTACAACATTTCTGCTTTTGTTCTGAATAGAAAAACTGGAAACTCTGTAGTTCAGTTACCTGAAGCTACAAGATGAAAGATAAAATGCATGTACTTTTAAACTACATAAACCTTATTTTCAGTTCCTGTTTTCCATGATATTTTCCCTTCATAAACAGTTTTGTTGTTGCAGCATTTTTGTCTCTTGTACTGTTACAGTGTGTTTTGGGTCTGGATTGGTGTGCAGTAAAAAGACAATGAGTTGTGTGTCGTGCCGCGGGCTGTCTGCTGTCCTGCAGGTCTAGCTGACGCAGGGTGTGAGACCAGAGAATCAATATAAAACAGAAATCATTGACTGTCTGAGGCTGCCAGGAACTCACACTTTATCTCCAGTGGCTCGAAACTTTCCATTACAAACACCTCCAGAGTTTTATAAATGACTTCATCTGCTGGGCTTTCTGGCACACGGCTAGTTGAACCGCCGCCCATTCATTCCAGCACTGAGGTTGTTTTTAACTCCCACCATCCAATCAGATGCTGATGGCAAGAATTTGAGTATTTAGTTGTTCTCAATGACCATACACAGCATGACAGATGTTTCAACTGGCTGTAATCTGGAAAAGTGAGAGGTAACAGTGGAAAAACAGGACAGGTCAGACAGAGGTCACAAACTCAAGAGAAACCTCTTACAAACACTAAAGCAGTTCTCAGGGTCGTGTCTGCTTAGACAGAAACGAGAGATTTTGAGAAAGCTCCAGGTAATTGCAGTAAATTGTTATCGTCTGAAGCACTAAGCTAACACCTGAGAAACATCAGAGGAGACACACTGAGGTCCAAATGCTGATAAGAGCTGATAAGAAGAGCTTTTTGTTATCTGCTGCTTCTGCAGGACTGCAGAGCATGAACCGTTGTTCAGTTGCTCATTAAGAGGTTTTAGGTCCAGAATGAATACTGCTGCTAACACTTAATCATCAGTTACTGATGGCAACTTTAATGTAACCAGATCATGTCATATACAGTAAGAGTGAGACATCAACAGTCATGCTTCTAAAAACACAAGGGCTTATGTAATCATTCAGGGTAATTGATTATTAATTGTGTTTTTTATATTAATGTAATGTGATGTACAGTAGCTTTTAACAGATCAGAGAAGCTCTTTGCATTAGCTCTTGAAAACTGTATGACTGTATGAGACTGTATGAGACTGTATGACTGTATGAGACAGGCGTTGGACAGTGTTTGTTTAGATTTTGTTACTATCAGTAAAGCTGCGCCAATGAAACAGCAGCATGAAAACACAGCTGCTCGGTCAATTGTTGTAATTTGTGTGAGAGCTGATTATGCGTGTACACTTTCATTTCTCATTTATAAACAAGATTAGCATGCGTGATGAAGGGAACAGTGATTGAGTTTGAGCTGAGAGACCAACACCACGTCAAGTTTGGAAAGCAGATCTACAGATGCAAACGCAGCAACCTTCAGCTGAGAAGTTGATTAAGAGACAGTAACAATCTCTCCTGCAGTGTGAGAAAACCCTGCGGCATTATTCATCACACTACTAATGCAAAAAAACTTCACCTGTAATGCAAGATGGCTGTCTGTGATCCCAACGTAAGCAGTGAAGTGCATGTTAATGCTTTAGCAAAGATTATCAGATTATAATGCACATAACCATTTTCTTCAAATAAGCACAATGTGCAGGGTCAGGCTGGGAAACCAGCTAAACTGATCTTAAACCAGCTCAGACTAGAAACCATCTGGTTAAAGTTGTTTATCTGCTGGTAATAAAGGCACTCAGAATTAATTTACAGCCAAACTGAGTCGAGCAAAAATCTTAGACTCAAACAGGCTGACAGACCAGCCTGGATGCTTCAGAAGAAGAAGACTGCTGTTATTTTGAAAGCTACAGAGATCGCACACATCCTCCAACTGCACGCAGAGGTCAGTGAGAATTGCACAAGCACACATGCATTCAGCAGGAGTGCAACTTTACTGTGATTGTTCTCCTCTGCTGTATATCCAAGGTCAAGTTCTTTGGCTGAATGCTTCACACACTTTTAGAATATCTGGCCAACAGAACACAAATGAACAACAAATATGTTACAATGACATACGGTATCTCCTGTGACCTAGACTTATAAATAGCCATCTGGAACAGGCGCTGTGTCTTTTTCAAGCAAATTAAATCTGCAATGTCCTTTTCCACAGTTTTACTGCACAGGAAATCAGCAAGAGAGGCTAATAATGAACTCTCTCACCCGAAGTGACACTCACGGCTGGCAGAGAGCATAATGCTCCAATCTTGTGTCCAACATTACAACCTCTGTTCCTTTTCTCTATCTCTCTCTCTTGTCCTCTCTGTCTGCCTCTCTCTCTGTTTCTCTCTCCCTCTCTTTCTCTCTCTTTCTCAGTATAAAGTGGGAGCTCTTGTAATTCAGAGCTCTTCCCGTAGCTCTATCACGGCTATTCAGAATAAAAGCAGAAATGTTGTACGGTTGTGTGGAAGGGTTTTTGACTTTATTAGGGGGGTCTACCAACAGATGCAAATACGATCCATTGAGATATAGTTATAAAGACAACATTTTGATTATTTTTGGTACCAGGTTCCTGTTGCCATCTCAAAGGTCTGATCAGCAGCTTAACTGCAGTTCCTCTTGACAATGCTGCTGTAATGTGTTTCAAAGCTGGCAGATAGAAAGACACAGTCGAGGAAAGACTTTAAAATGTTTTACTCTGTGTTTGGAGAGGGAGAATTTTTATTAGCAGTGTTTGTAAGGACTGTTATTATTGCTCATACTTACGGTTTAAAGATTTTAACAAAACCCAAACCCTTTACTTCAGTGTGTAACTTATGTTAACTTGTGTTTCCTCAATTCGTATAGCTGGAGAGGTGTGTTTAATTCTTTTATAAGTGACAGATTTGTGTCGGCGGGTGAAAAAAACAGAAATTCTTAGCTGAGAACTGAGGTTCTCTTTCCATATGATGAAAGTACATGTGGATGAAGCTTTAAAAATAACCAAAAAATCACCATGAAAGTAGCTGGTGTGCCTCGTGCACTTTATTCCTCACAGAAACACACAGAGCTATTGTGTGTCTTCAGAGGAGTGTTGTCGAGCTGTGTGAAGGACTTTCATGGTGTTTTAAGAGAGCTTCACAGGACTTGAACAGAAAGAGCTGGTTGAAGATTCTCCTGTTTACAGCACACAGTTTTAAAACAACACATAAGTGAGGACAAATTCCTTCTTAATATAGTAATTAATCAATTGTACAGACTATATTTCAGATATTTTACTGTTGTTTTATGTCATTGTATTCTACAAAAAATAATGAGAAAGTTTGTCAAAAAATTGCCAAAAACAACATCAATTTTTCAATTTTGTTATATGAAACATCCTTTGAATATTAGTATGTGTTTCTGTAAATTTCAGGCTTGTGTGAGCTGAAGTAAAGATAAAGAAACACATTGGAAATAAATAATCCAGATGTTGTTTTCTTTCTGATCCTCAGTGCATAAGCATGAGTGAGTCTTCAGAGAGCTTCTGTCCTGTGAGGCGTGAGAGCAGCGCAGGTACTGGAGAGATGCGCTCTGATCCCAGGACAGAGGGTGGGGGGCGCATCTGCCCGACAGGCCACTCCTGTGCTCAGCGGCCAGAGAGAGAATCCTGCACTGTGAAGATAACACAATGTCCTGTGAAGAGATGGCAGGTATGATAAGCATACACACACTCGCACCAGCACAGGGAACAGCGGGTGTGCTTGTGTTGTTCCACATGGATCTGGCACTCAGATCTCATTTCTTACTTTTTCATCTACATGCAGTTCATGGTGTGACTGAATTCCACTGAGCACAAGAGTGTCAACACATGCTAATAAGAAGCAGAATGCTAACGGCCAATAACTCAGTGGGCAAATGCCAGAGTAATGCCCCAGGGAAAGAGAGGGCTCAGTCATATTTACCCTCTCACTGGGTAAACTGCCATGCCTCAGCACAAAACTGCTGGAGACATTTGCCAGGGAGGAACACTGAAGCAATTTCTGCTACTCAATGTTGAACACAGCATAATTTTTCCCAGATGCATCATTCTGTGATCCCTGAAGGACTGTTGTGCTCCTGAGACCCTCAGAACAGTTAAACTAATGAACCGCAGGGCCGGGGACGCGCCTGATCGTCCATTTGTTGGGTTCTGTGTTTATGAAGAAGCTGCTAAACCCCGGCACACAACACAAATGAGTCATTTAGCTGATGGTGCTAGAAAAATAAGGTCTAAATGATCTCATATTTCATAACATTTGTGTGTTATTTTTGTACTTCTCTCCCTCACCTCCTCAGACAAACAGTTCTTCCTGAACTGTAACAGGGAATTAGCACAGGCAGCACTGAGGTTATTCTGCAGAAAGTGCAGACAGTGTCGTCACTCAGGTGCAGGTCTGTTCACGATGCTCGCGCCCCTCGCAGCAGCTCTGTGTAATCTGCAGTGTCTGTGGGGTTCCAGTTAGTGTGCATTCATGAGGAAAGCTGTTAGCAGAGAGCAGATTGTGTCTCCTCATGCTCCTGCAATTAAACTCAGAAGAAAATAATGTTGTGTTAAGAGGCGTCTTTTACGGCCAAGCTACAGAAATCACACTGTAAATGTGAATGAAGCACGAAATGAAGCCTCAGTTTCTGGCTCCTGCTCAGTGCGCCCTTACAAGGTGTGAAAGGATGAGTGGGGAAAAGGAAATCAATGTGTGTGTGTAAACGTGGCCGATGAGACGGTGTTGTAAGAGCTGCGCGGGACGGAGTCTCTCCGGGCAGCAGAGAGAGAGAGTGTGTGTGAAGTGAATGTTAATTGGCCACTGGGCTCTGTGTGGGCAGGAGAGGGTCATTAGCAGAGTATCTATAGCTGTACTAAGCCACTGTCGTGCTACATGACGTTGGGCTCCGTCCAGAACTAGATGCCCTGAGGAGAGAAGAAAGAGAGACATTTAAACAGCTCACAGCCTCAGTGCAGAGTCCTGCTGTGCTGATCATATGCAGCACCATCATGTCTGATCTTTATCCCTGTGAAAGGTTCCTCCACCCATCTGCTGAGGATGTTGGCCGTGAGCCCGGCAGTCAACAGATCAGCCCATGAGAACACACTGACCTCCAAACAGAATGCCAGTGAGCATTCAACACATCCTCTTCAAAAACATGACAATGAGAAACATCACCTTCACCTGAGGTCATCCACTTACAGTCTGTTGACTGATACAGTAAAATCTCTGCCTGCACGCAATACAAACGCACAAACATTCATAACACTATTCATAATCTGAGTTAAGTGATTTTGATTTTTTATTTCTATCCTAATCTCTCATAACTTGACAAATATTGAGTAATACATCTCACTGCGATTCGCATTGACCTGATGTCTTCACATGCTGGTTATTCATCTCACCGGGTTCTTGATCAGAGTTTAATGTTAAAGAAAGCAGAAGAGCTTTGCTGGTCTTCAGGAAAATGATCGGTCAGTCTCAGTCTCTCATGATCTATTTTAAGAATGATCAGGTTCTAATTACACAGGTTCTGATGAGCTTATAAAAGCTGCAGACACAATAGATTTCTCTTCTCATTTAAAGTGATGCGAAACACGTCCCAATCCAGCAGTTTCTAATGTCACATAGAAGAGAGACAGCATTTAAACATCCACACAGCCTCAGCGTGTGAGTGTCTGGAATGGAGTAAGCGCCAGTGAAATGTTAAACAGTTTTCTTTTTCATAAATGTTACAATCACAACCATTTACCCCAGTGTTATGTCCGTGTGTGTGTTTTATGATAACACAGAGATCTGCTTGTGCTCAGGAGAAACTCTGAAATGTCAAAACTAAAAAAACTGTTCAAAACAGAAGATAACAAACGCAATGGAATTTATTATAACTCCTTGTTTTTTCTTTTCACTTAACAGTCTGATTATTTGTAGGTTTTGAGAAGTGTTTGACGGTTCGTTTGACCCACGGTTCGAGGATCACAGCAATGATGTCAGGATGATGATGTCAGCAATGTTCTGTCATTCACATTCAGACATTTAAAACTAAATGGGGTGTTATGAACACATCTGTGGAGTTTAAAAACAGGTGGAAAGCCGCAGCTCATATCTTTCAGCCTCCAGGAAGTTTTTGGACATTTAAAATGTGTGAAAGTCATTGAATTAGTTAACAAAACCTCAGTAGTCTCAGAAAAAAGTTCTCAGAAAACACTTCACTCAAAGATATCTGGCTGTGAATAAAAAACATGCTATTCATAGACAAACACAAACACACACTTATTGGTTTGTGAGAATCTGTGTGTGAGAGTCTGTGTGTGAGAGTCTGTCTGTGTGAATGTTCTGTGTTTGGGGTCGTGTTGGCGGATCAATATCGAACTGAGGCTGTGAGTATTTATTAATCGTCTGATTCATTACTGCGCTGTCAGTCTGGAATCTTAAGCTAATGATGGTGGCGAACGCTGGACAGCTTGTGTATGAAAGAGAAAACAACAATCAATACACAAAAAAAGCCATGAATGGTGATGTGTAACAATAAGATATCAGAGCCCACGCTTAGTGTTTTTGACTGATATTATGCCATTCATTAGATACTGTGATAAATGATGGTCTGTCATGTGGTCTTTCAAGTAGACCACGTGATACATCTGTGTTAACTTCAAGATTTCTGTTATTACCATCAAG
The DNA here is from genome assembly GCA_036877525.1 of Chromobotia macracanthus. Classification (NCBI taxonomy): domain Eukaryota; kingdom Metazoa; phylum Chordata; class Actinopteri; order Cypriniformes; family Botiidae; genus Chromobotia; species Chromobotia macracanthus. The sequence goes on from JAZGTH010000012.1 coordinate 1,349,104, forward strand.
AGTCACCATGTACTCTTTAATGTTCTCTGATGAAGAGCTGGTGAAGAGCTCTGCACTCACACAGAAGTATCACACCACCCCAAAGTGAAGGTACTGAAAGAGAATCACAGTGAACTGTCTTGAGCTGAAGCAGATGAAGTCCATGTGATGTGATGTGATGAAAATCCGGTGATGTGATGAAACCACTGATCTCATAAGACAGAAATCACCAGAAGATCTCTGGATCATCTCAGATGGTATTCCTAGACCACAGTGAGTTTAAAATGGAAAGCAAAACTTTTCTAATTGTCTCTTGATAAAAGCACTAGAAATATCACATGACAGAGATCAGAAGTACTGTACAACTCAGAAGTTTCTAACCAATGAAACTTCAGAGCTTAGCATAATTTCAAAAATGTGTTCACTATTAAAACTTCCATGACATTATTATGAGAATCCTATTATTTTTTCCATGTTTTGTTCTAGGCCTGGATTTAAAATCCCTTGATATTTCCAGGTTTTCCATCACCAAGAGGACCATGGCATTTGTGTCTATATTTATTTCTCCTAAGAGATTTCAAGAAGAGCATCCGACGAGATGATATCTACATAAAACATCATGGAGAACTTCATCGTCATCTCCTGAGCAATGACACTGATGCAGATCCGGCCTTCAACCAGACGACACAATTTAATCCTTAATGACCTGATACTGTGCTTTAGATTGACCTCTTCTTCTTGAAGATAAGACTGTGTGGATGACCTTTCTGTCATTCATTTCTTACAGAAGGTTGTAAGCAGTGTTAGAGGAGGACAGATTTGAAAGCAAAATTCAGTCTTGAGGGAAAATACTTGAGAATATTTCCATCCATTTCTCTGCTTCAGAAAGTACCTTAAGTATCTTCAGGGTGATCTCAGAACTGAAACAGAGTTGGAATAATGTAATTTTACCCAAAGAATCACGACTTTAATACAAAAACTCAAAATATTGTGATTTCACTTACTAGAATTTACCCAGAGGAAAGTTTAATTTCTCAGAAATTGTTCTTTCGAGTTCTCAGTTGATATTTAAATATCAACTTTGTCTTAGACGTTTCTCAGAAAATTGTTTAGAAATAGAAATAGATTTACAATGACACAATACAAATGTTGAAATACTTTAAGAGTATAAGAACTATAAAATGTACATATACATTTACATGCATTGGTGACTATTTCAGTTTTCTTCTAAAGGTGTAAAAAAATCTTTTTTGAATTGTTTTTCAGTGTCTTCGACATTCTTTCAAACAAGTTCAAGCAGTTTTTCCACAGACACTTTAGGACTTCAGAAGAGATTTGTAAACACTTCCAATCTATGACTTTTCAACAGATTTTGTTCATAAGGCCGGAAGAGCACAGAGACTTTAAAAGCTTTCAGTGCTTCAGAAAACTGCTAGTGAAAACCCACAACACCATCTGAAGGACAGCCTCACCATCTCACCACTGCAGCTCTCAGTCCTGCTCCTCAGAGCTGAACACAACGTTCAGGAGCCCTGATCTACTAGAACATTCATCAGATTAGACCTCTGCTTGATCCTGAGTGGCTTTACTGGAGTTTGCCATCTTCTTCCTGCAGGCTGATTAACTTTGCAGTTCCGGATGAGTCGTTCATATTGGGTTATTGGAATTCTGCTTGGAATCCACAATGACAGAGACTGTGGTGTGTAGTGTGCATACTTTTTCCAATGCCATCGAAGAGAGAGAGTGGAAAATTTTACTGCATCCTTAATCTCTCTTGAAACTCCTGAGGAGACACGTGTGAGATTACTGGAGTCTTTCTCCCAGAAAACTCATTGTTTTGTTGTCTTCATATCCTCTCTAAAGAACACAGTGTGTCTTTGCTTTGCACACAGCACTTGCCTCTGTGCTCTCGTGTTATTGTCTCTTTGTGTACAGTAATCATGACGTTGTCTGTGAAGCCCTGCCACTTCCTGCAGGACCGCAGAGGGACTCTTGAACAGCTGCCCGGCACAATGCAGGATGGCAGCCGCTCTGGCACACTCTGGCGAGTCTGGATGGTTGCAGACCTGCATGACAGATCTCTGCTCTCCCATGAGCTGAATGAGCAGCTGTTACGTAACATCCAACTCACATCGCTGAGGCATCTTTTTATGATCTGTAAGCAGTGCTGAAATGCACTTTACAGCTGTAACTCCAGATGAACTGCACTAATGGACAGACTTATATTATCAATGACCCTCAAGCTCAACTGGATCCTGACCAGTGATGTCCTGCAGGTGTAATTGACACAGTGAGAACCTCCACGTCGAACAGAAGACCCACTGACACCCATTAAATGACAGAGGTTTTCCTTTAGGATAGAAATGCAAAATGTATGCATGATAAATGTTAATCATAAAAATATTAATGTAAATTGACATGTACTATTTGACATGCACTATATTTATATTCATTTTAACAGTGGACATGTAAGTGATTCCATTACTTAACAAACAGAAGACATTAGCAGACACAGAAAAAGAGGCAGATTATCACAGCGCATGTCCTCAGGACACAGAGCACAAATAACATTTATGTATTTCATAAATGAATGTAGTTCATACCAATTTATCTTTTTATCTCAGAAGCAAGCTTATGAATATTCATGAGTGAGTCTCTAAAGACTGTGTGCAATTTTGGAAGGAACACTGTGTGTAATATATTCACGTCTTCAAAGCCCCTCGATTGCTTTAAATCATGTTTAATGTTCATCTGTTCACAGGGATGTAATTACAGAAATAGTTAGAGTCTTCCCCTCCATTCTGAAGATACAACAAGTGTCACATCCCAGCAGAAATATATAACACCTTCAGCCGTTATCATCCCAGAACATACTGGACCTACAGACATGTAGGTGTTTCACTGTCAGTACAAGTTTATACCTGCTGACCAATACAAGCCATCGTCAACATGGAGATGTTGATCTCTTAGATGATCTCTTTCTGTGGACTTCCTGTCTGCATTTTCCTGCATGTGTAAACAGCCCAGTCTGTGACATTTATCACATTCAATGCAGCTAATGGATAAACATTATTGATTATCTTTAAAAGACTAAAGTTAATTTGCGACTGTGACAGCAGGCTAATCTCTGATTGGGTCTGTTTTTAGCATTCAGTGTTAGTGTGAAATCTGTCACTGTATGTCATGACACGCAGTCATCTGGAGATGAGTGTTCACACGCTGACCTCTGTCAGTCAGAGAGACAGAACGCAGCACGCTTACTGTACCTCACTCAATCAATATTACCCAGAATGCATCTGCTATGACACAGAAACGAACAGTTTCTGAATGCAGAGATGCATTCAGAAACCACGGTCATAAACAGTAAAGAACTCATGACGTTCTCAGAATTGATCACATGACCAAACTGATTTACAGAACCACCTGAGTCAAACCGTGCGTAATAAACGCACTCTGCACCAGAAGAGATAGAAAGCAAGATCAGCACTACACGCGCTCTGCAGAGCTCCAGACTCCAGCAGAAAACAGCTCAGCTAGAAGCTCCACCATATGCTCAGGTACCCAGAGAGAAGAGATTTGCATCAGAATTAATCTGGCTCTCAAATGCCTGTTTAACTGCAGCAGATCAGCAGGTATCACGTATCTACACCAGTCACATACACACCACAGCTGACAACCGGTGTCACTCCTGATCTGAGCTCATAATCCCATTCCTTAAAGGAGTGTCAACTGAACTAACTCATGGATGGGGTTATTTTGAGATGTTTCGATCAGACCAAGCAGTGTGGAAGGTGAAGAAAAGACACTTAAAGTGTTGCAGACACAGAACCTTCAGGAGTTTTTAAACTTCTGAACTTCTTTAACCAGAAATTACTCCAAGAGGACTGAATGTGTAATCTAAACTGTTTGAGTCGTTTAGATTACACATCTAAAATCTAAAATGTAAAAAGTACTTTTAATAACACTTTTAATAAAAGTAACAGATAAACTGTAATATTTCAAGTCACAAGTAAAAATCTTTCATCAAAGCAAAAGAAGCATATGTTTCTGCTGTGATGTTTGTGGTGATGGAGGGTGACTGTATAATCTCAGATGGTGGGAATGGGAATAACAGGGTGGAAAGAGTCTATCTACAGGAATTTACAGGCTGTGTGTGAACAGATTGTTTGAGGGAGGCTGTTAATTTCCAGAGCGGTGTGTCTTGGATTCATTAGCTTAAATCAGAGTCCCAATGGAGAGCCAAAGTTTCTGTCATCAAGCAAACATCTGATACACCACAGTAACGTGTCAAAGCAAATTCCCAGAGTTCCCTCATTAAAAATGTCAGTATGAACAGCGAGCATCAAGAGTGGCACTTAAAAACTGATTTCAGAGGAACGCAGCTTCTGAGTATCAGTATGAAGTTCCATCACACTGACATCTCAAGTGCATTGCATTGTGGGATACAGTACTCTGTACAGTGTGCTGTATACTGCAGAAACATGTCAGCAGTATGTTGATATGCCAAACACACTAACACAAAGCACATAATGGGGTATAATGTCATCAAAGGAGGGACTGCAGATGAACAGGCCCTGTAGTGTTTTACAATAGAGGAGATGCTGTGTGATGACTCTGCACAAGAGAGAGGGCGGAGGGCAGAGGAAAAGAGGGAACACAAGGATTTCTGTTCTTTTCTCTGAATAGCAGAACAAAAGCACAACCTGACACTCGCCACAACAAACACACGCAAAACAAAGCCACAGCGAGCTGGGGAACATCAGCATGCACACTATTCAACATCTCATTCCAGCAGGAATAAATAAAGCAGGAGCTCTGTCACCCTGATGTGTTGATCACCCTGATCAAACCATAAACTTAAAATTAAACAAGCTCATAATGTTTATAATGTAGAAATATAATACATATAATATAATACATAATGTAATGTAGAAAGCAAACCATTTATATCTGTGTACATATTTATTTATATAACTTAAAACATCTTGCAACCTAATCTAGAAGCCAGATTATCAGATTATCATGCTCTTCTGACCTGCAGCCTTCCAGAACAGCCTAATAACAACATCCGGGCAACCACTCAGAACAGCTTAGCAACTGCATAGCAACGACAATAAATTGATCAGCAATAAACTGATCAGCAATAAACGGCTGATTCTGACTCTAATTTAAGAGATACAACAGTATCTGAAATCATTTGCTGCATTGCTGAGCTTCTCTCTGCTGGTTCTCATGTGTGTGATGTTTGATTTGGGGGATGATCTGTCAGTGTGAGATCCAACAACAATCTATGAGAGACAGACAGAGAGAGAGAGAGAGAGAGAGAGAGAGAGAGACTCACACAGAATGATCTAACAGCTGTTTGATATCACATGCTCATTATGTTAATGTTGGCGTCTCTGGTCTGCCTGGTATGATAAGTGCTCCTCTGGGTTCTCTCTTCTGTACTTGTGTGTGTGATGTTTATTAGATAATACCGTCAGCTCAGCACCACTGCAGTCTTTACACAGACTAGATTTCCAATAACCTCTAAATGAACTTTCTGAAAGTTTAAGGTTCACATTCATATCGGTAGGTAACAGAAAGTGTATTTTTGTTTTGTGTTTGTTTGTGCTGTTTTAGAAAGCAGCTGTCTATGTAGGCAGCAGACAGCAGGGCAGCACACTAGATTTTGGACCAGAGCTCTGCTCCACTGTGCTGCTGTGAAATGGGCTAAAGGAAGTTTAAATAAACATGGTCTGATCCACATGACCCTGAGCTTCTGCACCAACCAGCAGGAGAAGAAGTCCAGGAAGGACAAACACACACACACAGAAACACTTGCCATTCTCTGAACAGCCAAACAATCCCAGCAATGAGAGAAATGTGAAACAGACGTCCACAGTGCAGTACTGCTCTTTATTTCTGTCAGTGGAGAAAGGCTTTATTCTGAGTAAAAAGCTGTTACACACTGTAACAGTTTAGCCTCACAACCTTTAGGCTGTGATATGTTCTCTGTGTTACAATAAGTTCAATATAAATTAGCATTAATGAGGGCTAAGAGCTGATTTAAAGTCTCTTGCGTAAAGTTTTAAAAGAAAAAGCTTCTAAATATCCAGATTATACAAGCTGCAGAGGACTTCAAAGTATATGTGTATTTTGATATTTATAATTTATTCATCTGGTTCATATCTTGACTGATGCAGCATTAATATCTGTAGTTATTCTGTTCTGTCAAAACAGACTCAGAATCTGAACATGTCAAAGAAGAGACACACACTTCTGACTGACTACACAAGAGCCAGAACCTGTCACATCATCTCAGCATATATATACAAATACAGATTACCAGTATCAGACTGCAGGAAGCAAACATTACTGAGTACAGCATGTGTTTTCCTCCAACATCTCACTGAACTCTTAATGTAAATTGTATGTAACTTTTTCAAATATTGTATGAAGGGTCTCAAAAAACGTTCAGAGACCAATGAGAGAGAATAACTGAGCAGGAACTGTTTGATTGAAAGGACATGAGATGAGTAAACTTATCTGTGAGTCTGATGATGATGTAAATCTGATATTTCCTGATTAAAAGCTGCACCCATCTTCATTACAATTCAAATCTAATTTATTGTTCATGAATGAATGAGGCTTTTGTTTGCTCATTTGTCCAGCAGCAGCTGAGACAGAATCCATGAAAATAAATGTAATATTTAGCTACAGTTTTTTGTTCTTGTGGACAGATGGTGACATGGCCTGATCTGATGATAACTGATGTTATTTCAGCCAACCAGAACCTGCAACAAACATTACAGATGATCTCTCAGCAACAACTAAACCATGTAATGCAGGAATGCATTAGCAGAGCATCTCCAGATCTACACAGCCCGGTGCTTTAAACTCACCCTATTATACATGTTTCTGATCTACTGCATCTACTGCATGATGCATTAGTTCGTTTTGTTCTCACGCTGGATGCATTAAACGCTGAACTCAAACTAGTGAATTTTAACTAGTGTTTCTAAGACAGCAAAACTACTTCCTGCATGTTTAAGGATGCTGTCAGAGCTCAGAAATGCTTTAGTAAAAACATCATTTGTACTCAGAGGAGATGATAAGGATCCAGCCGACAGGTGTTAGTCATTTCACATATCTCTGTGTATCTGCAGAGGTTAAATTTCCCAGACAAACTCAGTGAGCATTTCACACGCCAAAACCACATCAGCATGTGAGTTTTTACAGGGAAAATGAATCTGCTGCAGCTTGAGCTGGAGAACCAAATTTAAAGCTGCATTTACTGTACAGAAACGGCCTAGAAATGCCCATTACATTATCACAGTGATGAGTTATGCGGGCGAATCGCCACGGGGTGTTGAAGTACTAGTAGTGTTGTACTAGTACAGCGTTGTACTAGTACTAGTACAGTGTTCTGCAGCAGCACTAGTCGGTTAACCCTCTGGGACAGACTGGATTATTAACTGGTTGGATGTGTAGCTGGTTGAGTTGTGGGTGCTGCTGTTCTGAGCAGTAATTAAAAGACTTCAACATGAGTTCAGATCAGGCTCAGAGACTAGAGTATTTGGTTAAGAGAACTAGTTGAGCTGTGAAAGGCTTATATTAAACTCACGAGTGACCTGATAAAGAAACAACAAAAGATTAATTGTTGATCATTGTGTGATATTGTTGATAAACCAACGATTAAGATTAAAATTAAGATTAAAATTAAGATTAAGATTAAAATTAAAATTAAAATTAAAATTAAAATTAAAATTAAAATTAAGATTAAGATTAAGATTAAGATTAAGATTAAGATTAAAATTAAGATTAAGATTAAGATTAAAATTAAGATTAAGATTAAAATTAAGATTAAAATTAAGATTAAGATTATAATTAAGATTAAGATTAAGATCACGTGTGAAAAACTCCAGATTAAGCTGTCACATGACGTCACGTGACGTGTCCCGCACGCGCTCCCTCGCCCCGCCCTCCCGCGCCCTGGACACCGTTGCTAAGAGACGCGTGTACGCGCGCGTGTCGGAGGCGCGCAGCTCCAGCGCCGCGGCTCGGTGTCAGACATGGCGGCGGATCTGAACCCGGAGTGGCTGTGTTGCCTGCCTTCCTCCTGGAGTTACGGCGTGACCCGGGACGGACGCGTGTTCTTCATCAAGTAAATATGAGCGGGAGGAAGGTCGGGGCTCGGGTTCGACTCCCGCGGCTCTTTTTCACCTTCTCTTCCTCTTTTCTCACCCAACAGTGAAGAAGCGAAGAGTACGACCTGGCTGCATCCGGTCACCGGAGAAGCCGTCGTTACCGGACACAGGAAGACTCCAGGTGAGGAGGGTTTAACGTGGGAAAATGCAGCGAGAAATGCAACGCATGCGAGCTGCAGCTGGACGGACGCGACGCGACGGCTCGGTGTCAGTGCGTTTGCGTTGTATGCGTGCGTGCATGCGTGTGTGTGTGCATGCCGCACACCTGGACGCGATATTTGACAATGAGTTGCATTTGTTCAGTTGCATTTTGGGGGAAATGCATGATCTGTATTGTCACACTGACAGCTGTCATTCATGCAAGTCCATTTGACAGCTGCAGGGGAATGTGTACTGATGTCATTAAAACCCTGTACTGTTAAAAATCAAGTGCTTGAATGGCCCAAACTCACAGTGTATTTTCTGTGATCTGATGCTTTTTTCAACGGCTCTGAGAGGCAGGGAGGTGAATTTACGTGTTGATATGCAAGCATGGAAACACACTGCAGATCACGGGCATGATGCGCTGCCGCTGCCACACGCTGAACACAGACTGCATGCAAACTCATTTCATCTTCTCTTTCCCTTTCAGATTTACCCACAGGATGGGAGGAAGGATATACGTTTGAGGGCGCACGCTGCTTTATTAAGTGAGTTGGACATCGGCTGTTGAAGGAAGGATGATATTTCTTTCTCCTGTGTGTGTGTGCAGCAGAGATTTCAGCTCGCCACCCCCACACACACACACACACACACACACACTCTCACACACACACACACACACACTCACTCACACACACACACACACACACACACACACACACACACACACACACACACACACACACACACACACACACACACACACACACACTCACTCTCACACACACACACACACACACACACACACAGACACACACACTCACACACACACACACACTCACACACACACACACACACTCACTCACACACACACACTCACTCACACACACACTCACACACACACACACACACACACACACTCACACACACACACACACACACACTCACACACACACACACACACACACACACTCACACACACACACACACACACACACACACACACACACACACACACTCACACACACACACACACACACACACACACACTCACACACACACACACACACACACACACACACTTGTTGGTGCTTTTTCTCTCCTGTGTTTTTAAAAACAAGAAAGTAATTACAGCTCGAGTGACGGAGAGCTTGACAGCGTGTGATTCACAGCTCTGTTGGTTGAACAGGCTCAGCTTGTTGGTTGTGAATCATATTAACCGTGATTTCAGTCGGCTGTGTGTTTGGGAGTGTCCGACAGAACACATCTGTTTGTCAGAGTAAATGGTCTCATGGCTGTAGATGAGTTCATGATCATCTGCTGATTGTTTATGAAAATTGGTTTTAAGCAGCATGTTAAATGTCCAGGATTTCAGAAATGTCCTTGTTTTTCATGTAACTGGTGGCTTTGAACACACCAGAAGTGTGCTGACGTTGTTTTCCAGTGAAAGTGAGTGAAAGCTGTAACATTGTGCACAGCATGTGGTTTTGTGTTCCACAGAACAGTCATACTGGGTCATACAGGGTGAGCAAACGGTGACAGAAATGTCGACTGTGTTGAAACAGAAATGTTTGATGTTGACTCACGCTACAGTATTATCAGCTGTATCATGTACATGACATTTGTTTGATTCACTGCATCTCTTGTGAGAAATGTTATGAAGATGTGATTATGCAGTTTTGTTCTCTTAATAAATTCATGGCAAATGAACCTGCGGCTGATAGCTTTGAGTTACAGAAGTCACAGCACTTGTTGTGTTTGGTGACTGGAGGCAGCCTGTTGTATTAAGTGAAATGAATAGATGTGTGGCTGTGAGCTAAGTGACACTGATGTTTTAAACTGAGATTTACAGAAAGAGGAATTAAAGGTGTGTAAGCCAATAAAAGTTTCAAGACGAGCTGCAGAAAGTCTGCATGCTGTTGCAGAAAACAGACCACTTATTACAAGATAAAAGCTTTGCAGAACAGTTACGCTGTCTGGCAAGCAAATATTTGACAGATAATCGTCCTCACTGTCTAACTTCAGTGTGCAGTAATGTTACGATTGCAATCTGTCTAACAAATGCACTGAGAGAAATGTATGAGTTTATTGTGCTTTGTATTAGTTGAATTGTCTCCAACCTCAAGTGTGTGCATAAGGTATTTGGATGTGCGTGGTTTGTTTTGCAGTTCTTGTTCCCAACCCAGTCCAGAGCTGAGCTTCATGCTTTGAACTGTCCACTGAGGCTGCTGGGAGCCGATTTATTGCAGGGGTTTGAGTTAAAACTTGTTGAGACGTCTCATGTCAGGATTGGCAGCCCAGCTCAGCCCTTCATAATCAACCACGGATTTGGAAACAACAATTAAGGACTCCTGACACAAACCTGAGGCATGTGGACCATGCATCACTGTCCGCTGTATTCAGATAAACACACTCGGGACATGCAAGCCCGTCTCATGATCCCCTCCAGTGATGTCACGCCAGTCTCGGACAAATCCAGGAACTGGGTTATGAACACTATCTTCTGCCTGAATGTTCCTTGTTCCTCTCTCTGTGGATTACTGTATTGTGAACACAGAGGTTCTCTAGACTCTTCTGCTGCTGCACTGTTAACACCTGGAGTCTCAGAGCCGGTACTCACACATTATAAATGAGACTGATTTCATGTCTGTTGATGCAGGATTCTGGATTAAACTTCACACTGTTCTAAAAACAGCTTGAAAATCTCTTACTCCAGTCATAAATGAGATACAGGGGACTGTTTGACTGAACACTGTTTAGCACAGAAGGACAGAACATACAGTGACCAATGGCATTGTGGGAAGTAGCTCATATTACTGCAGTGGCAGATGGCGGACAGCCAGAGATGAAGAGTGATGTGGGGTCATTTATTACCCTCTCGAGAAGAAAGGCTGAAACTCTGAGGCAGGAAGTGGCTGGTGGTTTTTGCCTGGTTTTCAGAATAACCTATAAAACTCTGCAGATCTGCATCCATAACGCTGCATTATACAGGGATGCGTTATCTGTGTCACCCAGGAATAGCAGAACTAGACAGAGGAAGCCGAACTGCGTACTGTGCTGCAGCCGCCGTGCAGCTCACGTGCAACAGTTTTTGGTCTCAGTGGAGTGCAGCAGTGTGCTGCCCACTTTTTCAGCGGTCTTGGTTTCGGAATTACTTATCCTGTTCAAATTCTCCACAGGGATTTCAAAAGATTATTTTCATAAATAAAAATAAAAATTAAATTAAGGCTTTGAGAAATTAAATCATAAATTGTATGTTAGACCATGTACTTCATGTTTTATTTAGCGCTAGGAGCGACTGTGATGCATTACGAATGATGTCATTAAATCACGAATGAACGTACAATATAAAGCTTTTGACTAAATCTTATTGCATGATTAAAAAACACCATATTTGACGCTTACTGCAAATATATTCAGAAATATCTTGTTGTGGGAGACTGCGTGACTCGATTATGTCTTTCGCACTGATTCATGGGATTGGGCAGTCACTGCTGCGCTCTTGTGACACTTCGTTTCTCCATGGTAACAGCACATTTTTTTTAGATTCTTCTGGTTGAACACAAGGTTTTTATTAAGTTGACATTACACTGATTGTGAAGCATATATCACTGCTTAACCTCTGAGCTCATGTGAGTTCTGTCAGTATGTGATCTGTATGTCTGAAACCTCAGTGTTGCTCTCTCGTCATCTTCTACATAATTCTGAGAAGGAGGATGAGACCGAGGCACAGACAGTGGAGTGAAACGATGACCTGTGATCTACAGCTGATGGGCTGAAGAACAGAGACTCAGCAGTTTGAAGGCCATGCTTCTTGTGTGGCTGGAAGAGCTCTTCTCTTTTCTTTTTTTTTTTTTGGCTTTGCTTGGCAGCTGTTGCAGCGTCTTGGGAATGCTTGAGAAAGCAAAATAAACAGCTCGTGAAGCAGCTCGTGTTGGTCAGTAGTTTCCTCCCACTGCCTAACACTGATTGGACGGCATGCTGAGAGGCGGAGACTGTGTTCCCACCCTTTGTCTTACGCCTCGTGTTGAATATTAAAGAGGAACACAGTAAAATAAAACTCTTCAGTCATGATTTCAACAAGCATTAGAGGTGACTCAGAGAGTGAGTGCCTTTCTGAACAGTGATGGAATAACCTTTAGCAGTTGTTATTTAAGTGCACTTGTTTTTTGAGATGCAATCTCTTTTCTGTGGCGATTCAGGCTGGAGTGGAAAATGAAAGGAGAGATGTGGCAGGATTTGAAGAGAAAAGAAAGTTGCAAAGGTCACACACCGCTGTGTGACGTGCTTTTCTAAAGGTTCACTGTATGTTGCAGCCTCTCACGTCTTTGTTGTGCCAGTATGTAAGAAATGGGTTGAGTCTGGTTGACCAATCGATCAGTGAGGTTGTTTTTCATATTTTTTATAGCTGTGATATTTTTATGCAGTAATGCTGTAAATTGGGTTAATTTATAGATACAGCTTCATGAAGAAGGTTCGAACGTGCTGACAGGGTAGCTGTTAACCCTTCAGAGAAACTCATCCCTGATAAAACACTGCTACCAGTCATTAAAATACCACTTTTATAACAATAAACTTCAAAACCATTCAGACTTCAGATCGCCTGCTTTAAGCAGTGTTCTGATTAATATGCATATGCATTCATTAATATGCATTATAAATGCATAATCTGTTTTAATGCATCATGAAAGAGTATAGATATTTAGTTTATTTATAGATATAGATATATCTATAGATATCTATAGATTATAGATATTTACCTGTTTATTTGTTATTATCTATTATTAAGTTTTTGTTTAGAAGGGCTTGACTTTATTTATAAGTTTCTATTGCTTTCATACTAGGATACAAAATATCATTAGTGAGATATGAAAGCAGTGGAAGTCAAGAGATGTTCTCACCAAAGCAAAGGGAAGCAAGACTGCATGTGCGTGCGCAACTGTGTGTGTGTGTGTGTGCGTGTGCGTGCGTGTGTGTGTGTGTGTGCGTGCGTGCGTGTGTGTGTGTGCGCAAGCGTGTGTGTGTGTCTGTGTGTGTGCAAGCATGTGTGTGCGTGTGCACATAGTGTGTGTGTTGGGGGAGATCACTGTCTGCTACATGTGATTGATCTTAGCATTTGTTTAGAAGCGCAGCAGAATGAGAGGCCTCTAATGATCCTCATGTGTTTACATTGAGCTGTGAGTGTGTTTCCTGCTCTCCACAGCGTGGGTCATGGAGAAGCTGTGGTTTCAGGACAGCTAAGTGGGTCGATGGATGGGTGGAGTGGATTCACACTGATGAAACGTTTCCTAATGTTTCCTGTGGCTGAAGAATTATGTGTGCACCCATTTCCCTCCTTGCTCCTCTATCTCTCTCTCTTTCTGTCTGTCTCTGTCTGTCTGTCTCGCTCTGACAGCTGTAGGTCGAGCAGAAAGGGTGTAAAAGAGCAGATGACTGTTGTGACACAACATCCAGCTGTGCACTGTCTCCAGCTGTGTAGAAAATGGAAACTGAGAATCTGATGTACACGAGTACACAGTGATGACAGATCACGTAAAACTCTTTTTTTAAAGATTACAATTAATACCTGCACAATTTTAGTCACTGTGTTTTAAACCACACGCTTTCTCTGTATAACTCTGCCTGCCAAATATATGTCAGTAAACCCCAAAATGACATGCAGAGAGCTTTTCTGATTGGCCTAAAGCACAGGCTGCTCCCAAGAGCCGCTTTTGTTGTTTGCAGAGTCTGATGTTGTAACAGAGATGCGAGTGATTTCTCAGGACATTTATATCAGTGAAATCTCTCAGGTGGCAGAGATGTTTTATGTGTGCTGTTAACATTTGCTTGCGGCACCTGTAATAGCCTGATTTCATTTATTTTTCTAACATTTTGATTGATCTCAAGTGCTCTGATAGACAAAATAACACAAAACACATGCTCAATAAGAAATAACATCAGTTGACTTTAACTGCACAAACTCTGTTACTGTTGTTACTGAAACAGAGTGAAAGATGGGTGATGAGATAACTTACACCAGAGAACGAACTTACACGTCATTAGAAAACCCTCAAGATGTCACGTTTAGTTAAGTGACAGGATTGGCTGAAGTGCCAGTGTGAGGAGCTGTTACACGCTGGATGGTGAGTTTGGATGATTTGTATGAGTGGGGACTAAATGAATGTCTGGAGGACAGCTGGGAGATGATGGAAAGCTCATTAATTCAGATGAGGAGATGAGATTTTGAGAGAGGCAGTCTTTGCTGTTTTCTAGTTTTTACAGCTTGCACACCTTCATTGTACCTGGCTAAAGTCTCAGAGAAGGGTCATGAGAGATGTTTAACAGAGCGACTCAACGCTTCTCTGATTTGGGTGATGAAACAGTTCATCAGACCCACAGTTTCTGGGTCAGCCCACTGGCTATACTGTGAAACCAGGCCAAACGTTCTGTGAGATTTTAACAAGACACCAGCAGAGATCTTATTCTCATTAGACACCAGAGATGGCTCAGACACGGTGCTGCGTCTCAGGGTTGTCTCATGCATTGTTTATTCTGTGAGTCTATTTCTTTGTTGAAAAGTATCTCGACTGTGCAGGCATTCTACTTGACGTGTAGAGCAGCAGGTGATGCAGCTCTTGCTCTCTGTATGCGGTCTTATCCTGCAGGGCATGTTGGAGTTCTTCTGCATGCTCTCCTGCTCTGAGCTTCCTGTGGTGAGACTCAAGAGCACCAGAACTTTATCCTTCCACCTCCAGCAGGAGAGGAGTCTTGATGGAGTCCTGCCCTGGCTAGCTAACAGATTTACTTCTTTGCTTGGTCTGATAATGGCAGCATTTCTCTGGGCAGTTCATGAGCTCATGGGTCTTTTCTCTGATGGGTTTCTCTCATGGTTTTAGACCAGGAGCTCTGATTACCTCACTAAGCAAATACACATCAAACAACTGTTGTTTTTCCAAACCAAACCCTCGTGAATAAAGCTTTTGTGTGTTAGTTTAGTGCCTTAGTGCAGTAAATACAAAGGTTGTTTTAGGCTCTCGCTTGTAGACATTTTGGGAAGGCTGTCCAGACAGATTCTTGTATGCCTGCTTCAGCTGTTTGTTAAATGTAGTGTCTAGATATGCATTTTTACAATGCAGCAATGCTTCTCTGAGGATGTCTGTTTTCTCATGGCATTCTCAGTGAATGTGATTGTTGTTTATGAGTGTCTTTCATTTGTGTGTCCGGGTTTGTTGAAGGTTTTCACAGCTGCAGTTTGTGCAGAAGATCTCAGATGTTGGGACAGATTTTGGGTTTTCTCACTTCACAGAGCTGGTCTGTCATGTTTTCATTGTGTCATTGTGTGCGGTGTGATAAGATGGCAGCAGGTTCAGATGTCTGATGTTAGATGTCTGATGGCTTTTATCTGATCTTTGAGGAGCAGCTACAACAGTTGAGTGAATTCAAGATTATCAGTGTGTTATTTTATATCAGAACCGGCAGGGCTGTGTCATTACAGTTAATTATCAGTGATCCATCTCATGAATTTAAAGCTCTGATCAAATTTAAGGATTGTAAAATTCTGATTTATAGGCAAAATGTAATTAACGTTTCTTTATTCTTTTTTATTTATACACATTTTCTAAAATGAAATAATTAACTAAAAATGTTCTTTATGATTAATCTATAAGTAATTGGGAAAGTCAGAAAATGCGAAGTCTTGGAATATTATTTCCTGCATTTGTAACACGTTTGCTTCACAATATAATATCTGTACTTTTATCATTTCACAGTCTTGTCAGTTGGTTCTTTCATTTTGCTTTGCATACAGAACTCAACACTTTTGTCTGGTGCTGATTTTCCCTGACTTGTATTAATGCTTGTACTAATGTATTTCTGTCTCATGGCATTTTATCATTTGTGTGTAAATAAACTTCCAGAAGCCTGCAGTTTACAACCACATCCATTTACATCATTAAGTCTCACAGTGCTTTATCAACAGCAGCTTTATTTTCAGGAACAGATTTACAGTCCTGACGGAGAGTTATCAGCATTCACAGGTATTTCATGTAATGTTTCTCTATAACTGATTCTAACAGCAGGTATAAAGGTCACACTGAACTAGTAGCAACATCATTAATCTAATTGACTCAAAAGATGTATTCATTTGCACCTGAAGGTTTTAATTCTCTTCCAGAGACAAAGCCAAACAAATTTATCACATTAATCCTTGTTCTGTCGTCTATGGTCTCTGGAGCATTGTTGAACTAAATTGAGCTGGAGAGTGGAGGCTGACCTTGAGTGACCTGCCTGTAGACTCAGAAGATCTACTGACCTGAGATCTACTGAGTGCTTCACTCTGTTCAGCTGATGAGGAAACAGGGAAGAGGTGAATGAAATTGCTGTAGTCCAGAGTCAAAATCTGGTTGCTCAGGTATACATTCTTCCTGGTGACTTTAGTGTTATGTTAAATGGGTAAAGAAACTTTTGTTTGCTTTGAGCACATCCTCGCAAGAATGCTGTAGGAATGTGCAGATATGAAGATATGTCATGCATTATTGGAACAGTTCAGCCAAAATTGAAAATTCTGCTACTGTTCACTCAACCTGTGTTTTCTTTCCTCTGAGGAACACGAGATGTTCACATGCCTTCAGACGTGTCAAGATCAGATGTGTCACGGCATTTTGGACATCACTGACGACAGGTGTGAATGAAATCTGATGTCACAAATACGCATCCTGTCTTGATGCTCCGTGTTTGACACAAGTGACGTCTGCAGTGCAAAACATCCCTTTTGTGTTTCACAGCCGAGAGAAAATCATACATGAGTGAGACGCAGCATATAGAGTAAATATACTGACAGTGTAGCTAGAACACATGCAAATAAATGTTTTCTGATGAACCTCTCCGGGTTTGTGAGAGCTGTAGGTTTAAAGTTGGAAATGATCCTTATGTAAACAGCTGTCTCACTTGGATTGTGTAATTTACTGCCACTCCCAAGATAAGTCTGATCCAGAGGAAGCAGGGGTGAATGCAGAGTGGCATTACTGCGTTTCCTGTCCTGATGTGGCATGCAGGAGCTCTCGTGAAAAACCATCATGTGTTTGAACAGTTGGTATTCATTTCACTTTTCTTCTCTCTTTAACACAGCCATTGCAGTGGCTGCCAGCTGTGCTTAAAAGGAAGAAAATTAAATTTTTACTTCCTTTAACAATGAACACTAAAGCCCATTTTTGACCGCCAGCCAAGAATCTGCAGAGATTGAAACGGCGTCTGTGCTATCAGAAAACATTGATTTAAAGACCCATCGACAGCCACATGAGTCTCTGCTTCTGTTTATACTAGATCAAGTCACAAATCAGTCTGGGATGAGTCTAACTCTGTGTGTCTACGTTAAAACCTGAATCCATTAGCATTCATCAAGTGTTTCTCCTTCATTTCCCAGCACACGACATGTTCTGTCTGCTGCTGAAATTGACTTTCTCTGCTCTGTACCTCAGCCAGGCCATGTGCTCTGACCTAAGTTTTCTCCTCACAGATTGGATGCCCTTCTGGTTTCCACGGGGACGGAGGGATCTGTAATTAAACACACCCTCTCTGTAGTCTGATCACTGTGTTTTGTGTTTGCAGAATCTGATTTAGATGACTGGCTGCCAAACGAGTCTGATCTCTCCGATTTAATAACACCCTTAAATATTCACAGAGATGATTACTGTGTGTTTGTAGAGAGACAATTGTCTTGTCATTTTTCCTCAAACCTCCAGTTTGGTGAGTTGACACAGACGACATGATTGGCTGGTTTATTGACTGTTGTGTGGTGATGTCATCTGCTGTGAAATTTTAATCTGACCTGTAAGTGCTTGTGTGTGGCTGTGTTGGTGTCTTGAGGGTAAATCTTCTCATTCTCTCCCCCCACTGTTTTGGTTGAATAAATGAACGGAGGGTATAGACAGCAAAGAATTGGCAAAAAGCAGCTAAATTACCAGGCAAATTAAAACCAGCTTCAGGTTGTTTTTCAACAGGACAACAAATCTCTTTGCCAGAACTTGCTCATGACCTCGAGGTGGAGTCACGTCATTACTGTGGCTGATGCAGTTGATGCACACTGAGTGTGTTTTGGCTGGTTTTAGTGTTGAGCACTTCCCTGCCCCATCATTGGCTTCTGATTTCAGTATAGTCCCTGTTCTAGTGATTCTCAGTACTTCTCGCTTGGCACACTCTTTTCCTGTTGGCACACAGACGGGCTGTAATAATGGGAGATTGGCTGAAGAGCCAACTGGATCATTTTTGTGGGCTGCTACACATGAGGTGTGGGTTTACAGCCGTGTGCTCATTAGCAGTGAAGTGTTTTAGAGTGTAGTGTGATGTGGCCAGTCGTGTGAGACGAGTTCCCGCTTGCAGTCGATCTTAATGAAGAACTACAGATTTCAGTAAATCAGTTGCCCTACTTTAAACAACAACATTATGTGTATTTTTCAGTCAGTGCTGAACAGCAGGTTAAGGACACACACATAATGGAATACACAGTGAGCTTTAGATTCATCATGGAATGATTGTCGGCTTATGGATTCACAAACCAAATGTTGCCAGCACAACCTTTTCAGGAATTTCACAAAGCTTTGTTTGTGCTCTCCATCACCAGTGCATTCACTGCTGCCCAAACCCGGAGTTTTATGGGATTGTCCTCCTCTGCAGTATGCAACGCTGTAAAGCCTCACTCAGAGGCAGCGCTGTCATCGCATGCCACGCTTTGAATTCAAAACGCATGCAAATACTGGCATTCTCTAATCCCACAATAGAGAAAGAGTCCCAGCTCATCCAATAAATCCTGCTTCCTTCTACATATTCTCACAGAACCGAGAAATACTTTTCACTCTCAGAGAAACACATGCTGTCCTCTTTATCGTGATCTTCTGATGAACGGTTAGGTGTTGAGAAACCTGCATCTATGCTCTTGATTCCAGCCCATCTGTAAGTTGTCCCCTTCTCTGATAGGTCGATTTCAGGAAGGGGATGTCCCACCACAGAGCATCTTCTAAACCTGACAAATGTGGCCACACTGCCATTAATCTCTTCTGTCGGATAATCCAGCACGTAATCCCAACTGTGTGAGGGTGGCATGACAGCACCGTTTACTGATCCTCAGCCCTGGTTGACTGTAACTGAGAGTTTTGCAGGGCATTCATAGGACTGACAGAAGAGACTCTGGGCTAATATGAAGCAGATGTGCTGGTAAGGTAGCGTGGCAGCGTGCTTTAATTGCATTGCAGTCTAATAGATGGAAGTGAACTCACAGCATGCATGTGCAGTGCATTCGAATAGGTCTGTGGCATGTTCTGTTGGGTTAGTTCACATGATGGATGAGGATGTGGACTGGAGAGGTTTTGTGTAGCCCTCTGCAGTCTACTAGTTTGTAATAATTCATTCACAGTAGTGATTTGGGTGTCTGTTTTAATGCGAGCAATGTTTTTAGCTGATAGCTCAAATTCTGGACTAATGAAGTGCAGATTGTCATGACTGCTCTTTAAAACTTGTGTAATGAGGTTTTCTGAATTATTGCTTTATCACGAACTGGATGGCAAGTAGTGAAGAAGATGTTTATAGTAACATGTAAAGTTATTTACAGCTCGTCCGTGACCCCCCGTCTCTTTTCCTCTTTGCGTTTACCCTCGAAACATCCTCTTGCTTTAATTTAATGAAATTAATTGCAGTAGAAAAACATATCGTCTGGTGCATGAGAGATTCATCTGTGATGAGCGCTAAAGTTTTCAAGGTCTCTTCAGTGCATGACCGAGCTCACGATACTTTGAACAGCAGCTTAATTTCAGAGATTACAAAAGAAACGAGATTTTGACTAGATCCTGCCTCATCAATGTTACAGTATTCTGGGTGCTTTTAGTGTATCTTTAGGTCATATTTATGTGGTTGCTAGGTGGTTAAATTCTAATCCAAGTCGAAATACCACATCTCAAGTCTCTGTTGCTCTCTGGATATGCTTCCAGATCTTGTCCTGCAGTGTGAATCCACAGGATTTTATTTCCCACCTGTTTGATTGTTTGCCCGGTGAGAAATGAACTTCGATAAGAAAGTAATAGCACACTTTCTCTTTGGACTTTATTTATATCTGTCAGCAGAACAGTGAGGGCGAGTTTCACATTGAAATGTTTTATTTAGATTAAAAGTTTGTTCAGATTCATCAGTAATCAGTAAGCAGTAATCGTGACTCTTCTCTTTAGTTTCAGCAGAATGACAGACAAAGTCACTCTACAAAGCTGAGTTCATTTCAGACTGATTTTAATCTTAAAATATAGTAATATACATTCTAGACACACTGTACTGGGATCTGTGAGTTATTCTGATGAATTGTGTTCAATACTGACAGACGTACCGCAGGTTTTACTGGAGGCTCTCCAGGGTCACTCACTTTTCCTAAAGAAACGTCCAGACATACCCACAATCCCTCTGTCCTGGCAGACAGTGAGTCATTTCCCTGTGGCATCATGAAATGTCCTCACCTCCAGCAGAGAGCTTCATCTAAGCATGGATGTGGAAAACCAGCCAGACTCTTGCTTAAATATTTCACCACACACAATTCACTGGTATCATTAAAGCACGTCAAATCTGTGCCGTCTCGCCTCTGCATAGCTGCGCTGCATATTAACACAGGAGCTGCAAAACACCATTTACCCCAGACAGTTTAGTGCGAAGGGCAGGTTTCACTGGGACCGCATGCTGCGTCACTGAGCCATGGAGGTCATGATTTTTGTATTAGCATATTTCTCTTTGCCAGCAAATGCTAAACCTCACGCTGGTGGTCGGGACATGTTGTTTCTATGTTAATCTGATTGAAATCTTATGTGATTAATTTTAAACAGCAGCATTAGAGCTGTCTCGTTTATGAGCAGGCAGCGTTGAAGGCCCGGCATATGTGTCAGTGATTTAAAGGCAATTTGCATGATGTAATCCTGAGCTGTTTATGTAAGGGGTGAGCTTTTTCTGAATTGCTGTCATATCTGCAGTATTACATTGCTAGCGTGCATCTCCGGCCTCTCGCTGCACAAACAAAAGCCCGTCTCTGCTCAGACAGGATTTGAATGAGCTGTGTTTGTAATGTCAGCACTGTAGAACTGTTTGTTTTGATTCATAACTAGCATACTTTCCTCTCCAGCTCTAGTGAGGTGTTTGCATGTATAAATTGCTGTGCTGTTAGTCAGTATAATATGAAACAGCTCATCTGTTGTTGTGTTGAAACTTTACGCAGTCACACAGGAAGACGGAGGAATGAAATCTCAGTAAGTTCCTCTTTCTCTTTGAGGCCTCGTTCAGTAGAGAAACTTCACACGCAGAAACTCTTTTTCTCTGTTAATAATTCACCTGCTGGGTTTTATCATCATCCTGAGTAACTCCAACTTTTAGAGACATTAAAAAGTGGATGTTCTCTTAAAAGTGGAGCGGTACTTAATCAGAGGATGCTGTATGAGTTTGTAAAACAAGTCTGCTGTTATAAAAGTGACCTGTGTTTAATGTGTCTGTGCACAGGAGAGCGGATGACTGCAGCTGTGTTGTGATCACTGTAGAGCTGTTTTCATTCTCATGTAATCGTAAACTCAAACATTGAGTTTTATCAGCACCGTGTCAGTGCTGGTATGTGTGTGCTTCATGTTCAGATCCTGGTTGGTAAGCATGGATCGTGTGGTCTGACAGAGGATCTGGAGGCTCTGGACTGTCTTACATTAATGAGGTTATGTAACGCGCTAAACCTGTTTGCTGTGAGGTGATGAAAGAGGATAGAGGAGAGGATGAGCTGAGAGCCATAGCTGCTGGACGACGTGAGCCTGGTTCCGGGCCAGAAACTTCTCCTGATGGACACAGTGAGGATTGAAACTGACTCTGTCTGTGTCTGGAGACCCGTACTGTTGAGCTCAAGACATGTACAAATAATTCTCATGACGGTTCACTCATGATGTCATTTTCAGTTTATTTTACCATGATGATAAATAAATCTATTACTGCATGACAAACAAACACAAACGAGTTTGTATCTTCTGATGTGTGAAATCGTACGGGAGTGGTAACCAGGGATTACTGTGCTAAAGAGATTCTTCTTCATGCCTGCTGATGTTATGTTGAATTTGGTAGTTTGACAGAATGCATTGCATTGTACACGCATCTTCACGTGGTAGTATTTCAGTTCTTAGATAATAATGCTAGATTGTTCTCATATGCAGTTGTGGAAAAGTTTACAATTGTACACGTTCATAACATTTTAGGGTCATGTAGTTCAATATTATGCTGTGTTTTCTAGTGTTTTCTATAGTTTTATAGATCGTGTTTCGTTTAAATGTGTTGGTTTAGTGATGTCACTCCTAATTGGTTTTGTGCAATGTTTGATTGCAGAAATCATTTTATGTCTTGGATTGCTGGATGTGTTTGGTACTGCGTGATGCCAGTAAATGTATGCATGTTTGTGTGAGCGTGTGGAAATGCGTTCTTGACTTCAGTGCAAATGAGTTTGAGGAAGTGTGCCGGAAAACTGCAGAAAAGTTAATTACTCACTTCAAAGCACAGTTAAGAGTTTGTACAAGGCTCAGTTAAACTCTGACAAAATGAGAGGAAATGACATCATCAGCATTAACAGCAACAAAAATAAGAGAGATTTCAGGCAGAAATGGAGCAGAGATAAATTTAGTGCCATGCAAAGTCACCTGAGCTCTGGGCTCTGGGGATCTTATTACACAGAAAGCGTAACATACAGCTGATCTTCAGGAAAACAAATAACAGACCTGAGCTGCAGACTTGAACAGCTGCAGCAGTTGCCAGCGGGCTGCATGTATTGCTTTATATGAACACAGCTGGGCATCCGGCTGCAATAGGGTTGTCTTTATTTAACATGTTGGATTTAGTTTTCATTTCTGTGCTTTTTCTGATGCTTTCTTCTAAAGTAACTTGCTGTGCATTCATGCTTCAATATACTTTTTAAATTGTTTTTATTTTATTACTGCATGCATTCCTAGCCAGACAAACCTGTGACCATGCCGTTGCTAGCACCATACTCTACCGGTGGAGCTACAGTAAAACACAGATTTCATAATGCCAGTTTGATGTGGCATGAAGATTAATATCTTGACTAGTCATGTCGTTTTTCTCCCCATGTTCTCCACACTCTGTCACTGGTCAGAGCAGATGGAGTTTTGTGTTTGGCTCAGGATCTTCTGCATTACTCCAGGCCTGTATATGTTGCTTCAGTGTATCTGTGCAAGCTCTTCTTCAGATACATTAACTGAATAACAGTTACTGGCCATCTCAAACTGATCTCCAGCATGCTGTGGATAGCTGACAGAAATTGCACATCTGATCCACTGTAACTTAATAATTATTGATGTTCAGGCGGATTATGGGTGTTGGAATGTAGTTTTTCCTGAAGGGTCTTGTGTGGAGGAGCGCTGATGGATTCTTTAATGTGTGCTTGTGTGTGGATGCTGTTGAAATTGTGTAACCCTAACCCTGTCTAGAGGCGTAATGGCACTCATTCTAGAATACAATGAGTTTCAGCTTGTCTGACTGTCTAACAGTCCTGTCATTATGCTGTAGATCGTTCTTAGAAGTTTAGCATCTTTAAATTCTTCATCCAGTACAGCTGGGATCACAGCACTGCTGTACTATTATTATGTGTAATGCATAGACGTCCATCTTCCTGTGAGGTCTCTGACAGTTTTGTGCAGTACAAGGTACATATATTGTTCTTATATTGTTTGCAAAATGCAAGATTTTAATAAGCGGTTTAATTATATGCAGCACTTTCTGGAAAAACAGCCAGTCATTTAGACAAACCGCTAATCTTGAGTGCAGAGGGCGTAATTTCTTCAGTGTCTCCAAAGCTCTGTCTGATTCTTTCTCTCTCTCTCACTCTCCGGGTCCGGCGGGCTGTCAGTGAATAAAAGGCTGTTTACAAGAGCAGAATCTTGCCTGATTAAAGCATGACCATGTGCTGGAGACGCAGTGTGCCTCTGAGGCAGAGCTGTTGTTGGGGTTAAGAACAGATAAGAGCTGTACTACCTCCATCCTGTCATATTATTCCACTGAAAGCACAGACATGTGGTTATACAGCCTAAATGCTGTCACTCCAGAAGTCCAAGTTGTAAATGAAGGCCACTGTTATTGTCAAACTTCTCTTATAATGACTAGTGTTGAGAAACTGAGCCCTCTGTTTCTAGAGAAAATGACACACAGCAGGGCGACTGGGCAGGAAATGTCCTCAGCCTGAGAGCAGAGTCAGCTCCCTGTCCAGCCCTCTGTGGTTACACACACTCCTGACTCATTCATGTGAACACAAGCTCTTTGTTTACCTCCACCTCATTCAGAAACCTCTCTCCAGCCTTGAGTCCTGTCATTACAAAGGTGTGCAGCAGTTTGTTTCTCTATAGCTGACTGGTAACATCAGTGAGCGGATTCTGTTTTACGGCTGTTATTGTGTATTGTCTTTTCCCAGGAAAAGGACACCACAACTTCCTGTTTCAATCAGAAATAAGTTTGCATAGGAAAGTGAACTCCTCGTAAAGCTGTTTCAGGGGCTCCACAACATCTCAGTGAAGATGAATACAGATGTATATTTTAGTCTGATTTGTAAATGTTTCTGTCTCTAACTTCTGTAGGCTCTTCATCTGTCTTGATGCAAAAAGAAGTTCTTTGCAGGCAACCTTGTAAAATGGGGTCAGTTCAGAGCAGATGCTAAATAAAGAAGCAGACTGGTGGAGTTCAGAAGGTCACTGGAGAGCGGTGATGTATCTGTGATGTATCTGTAACCACCCTGCTTTAAAAATACACATGACTGTGGAGTGTGTGATCTAATGGAGAAAACAGGGTTTGGATTGGCTGAGAGGGGTTTAGCCCTCAGTAGGGAACTTCTTTGTATTATGAGTTAAGGTTTACAGTGTCCTGAACATGACGAGTGTGGAAAGGGTCAACTGATGAATCTCCTCCTTTTGTTGTTGTGTTGCAGCTGGTTAGGCCAGAGTTCCTCAGCTGCTTGATTTCTGTTCTGGGAGTGTTGGGCGGGTGTTCCCATCCAGAGTGAAATGTCATTGGTTCATAACATTAAAGCATTAAAAACATTCACTGCCTTGTTCAACAGGGACAGTAAGACAGTTAAGACGCTGCAGTACAGTGCTGTTTCAGTAAAGCGTTATTGTTCACTTCTAATGAGGACAGAAAATGACTCCACTCTGAAAACCAAGTGTGACGTATATAATGGATTGTATTGAGTATAAATTCTGATTGTGTTTAATGTAATAAAATGTTTTAAGTGACTGCACTGTGGCACTGTATGCAGTGCATGACTGATGTGTTTGTGTAAGAGGTCTGATGAGTTTTACTCTGTTTGTGGCTTTGCTGATCTCTGTTCTTGCAGAGTGTATTTGTTCTGGTCCGACACATCAGCAGTAATGGTGCTGAGTTTGGACTGAGTTAATGGGCTGTTTCGCAGCTGGGCTGCAGGATCTGCTCTGTTTATAGGTGTCCAACATGCAGTTAGTGTGATACTTTGATCTGTGGTGCCCATTTCAGAGTCACATGAGGCTGACTGCGTGTCTGCATGAGGATTGCATTAGTGCATGCATGTCTTTATTTGGCATTACACAAATGTAAAAATTAAATGTACCTGTAATGCATCGTGTTCATAATACACGTTATAAAGAAACCATGACGTTTTAGTGGAGATGTTGTTAGATGTTGCTGAACGGTCTCGGATGCTGAGAACTCGTATCGTGGAGTGTGTAGTGGACTACAGACAGAAATACAGTACTGACCCTACATAATAAACCCGTGTTGTTTATATTGTGTAATAATCACACAAGGCCGTACTGTGATTGGTTTTGGCTTGATGAATTGTGTTGATTTGTTTGTCTTTGAGAGTTGTGTGAGTGAGTTTGTGTTTGGGGTGGGATGTCCTTCCGTTGTCTGACCACACCAGATCTGGAACACAGAAGGGGAAATTACAGGAAAAATCAAGCCAAACTCGTGATTACAGCGTGCTGCCCCACCCCCAGCACACTGATGCAGGAGGAGAGACGGAGGCTCAGAGACAGCAGGCAGGAGGAGGATTATAAACGTTGAGTTGAAACCCCTCGCTCGGTGTCTGACTGCCTGATGCTCCGAGCTTTCATCTGCTCATCAGTGTGCGGCTGCACATTCTGCAGTGATTCTGTCACCTTGCTTTGCACGACTGCTGCTGCTCGAGTCTTAGAAATCCATTGTGTGCGCAGTCTGTGAAACGGGAATCAGATACATGTCAAAATATCAGTTTTTCTGGATGCAGGCCCTCTAGCTGTGGTGTCGTCTCTGATATGTTGTGGTGTGCGTGTACGTGTGTGTGGGCTGCACTGGATCGGTTTTCCACAAGACTTAATGACAGAAGCGTGTGGCTGCAACTCCGTTATTAAATTCTAACAGCATTCTGAGATCCGCATTCCATAGTTCCTCTTCTCCAGTGCCTCCCTGTCGCCAGACGCTTTCCATTTTACCCATCAACTGGAATCTGGCTTTCTAATCAGCATGTCTCAGCAGTTTATTTATGACCTCACATTCTGGCTGCGTGCCGGGCCGGTCCGTCACCTTCAGCTGCAGTTCGGTCTCTTTTACCTGTCCTGTTTTATAAAGCACTGCTGGCTGTTATTTGTTGGTGGTCTTTTAATTATTCTGCCCCAGAGATGCAGCTCAATTAAAGTCGGGCGATTGATGAGTCTGTCTTCCTTATCGCACCACACTAATAGAATAGCAGAAGCCGTGTGACCGGGCCGGTGGGGGAGAGCGAGTGTTAGCCTGCTAAATTACGAGGACATGCACGTGAACACACACTTGCTCAGTGCCCGGGTCCACTGCCCCTCCTCTTCCTGTACTTACAGTAATTGCTTTGAGCCCTGTGGTTGCACTCTGTAGTGTGTGTAGATGTGTAGAGAAGTTCACAGAGTGATGCTGGATTATCTTCACAGAGTATATGCTTCATCTTTACCTCAAAACTTGAGTTTAATTTAAACTTCACGTTTTTGAAGTTTAGGTCAAATTTTTGAGAGCACAGGGTTTAATTTCCATACAGTGACCCCCAGAAGTATTTGAACACCTAAAAATATATGAATGTTATTTACTGTAAAAACATTTGACAGCTAGACTCATGTCTGAATACCAGACTCTGTTTTTCCGTTCTCAGTGCACTCTCAGTGTTTATAGGAGTTAGTGCCTCATCACTGGCTGCATGTCTCAGGTTTCCACTCGCATTCCCGGCGCTGTGCATTGCGTGTGAGTTTCCATCTTTCTGCTTTGTCTTCAGTATAAGAGGTGGCAGTCTCTCTTGACCGAATGCAGTGAAAGAAAGACTTGAATTTAAACTTTCAGAGTTCTGAAAAACACTGAACCGGAGGCAGGGTGTAAATGTGGCCTAGCAGGACGAGCCTGTTTCTAGATCGCAGGTTGTAAACATGCACACACATGTAGTTCTCGTGTGTGCATTTCTCCGCTGCAGGATGCATGTCAGGGCGTCTCTGAATGTGTGTTGTGTGTGAAGGACTTGGTTTTCCACGGTAGATTATAGAACATCATTCAGTTTAATACAGCCTGTACAAACAGGGATTACACAGTCACTTTAAGAGGAAAGTGCCAGTTTTCCACTTTCTTACACTGTAAAGAAGCTAAACACACCGTTTTTAGCTCAATAGTTAACTTATGCAGTAAGCATAAGGCAGAGTGAGAATAATGGAGTTTGAAGTGTCAGGGCTAGCCCGCCTCACTCCTGCGCTGAGGTGTGTCTCTGTTTAAAGCTGGACTATCCATCTCTGTTACACTTAATTCTGCCCAGCTTAGTGTTGCGTTCAGAGACTGAGTGAGCAGAGATTTCCCTAATGTGCTGTTTCTAACCGAAACCTTTACAGAAATCATCTGATTGGCTGATTTATGAGCAGGTGAATGCAATAAATGTTCACTCTTCATTTACCTCCAATCAGACAAGAAGTATGGATTGATATACACACCAGAACCTTCTCTGCCCCTCTCCTGCTCTGCACATCTGCATTACTTTTAAAAACAGTTCTTATACAGCTGTAAAGTCAAGCCATCTAATGTTACAAATAGCAGAAGAACACAGAAGGTGTAAAACTCAAACTACTGCAGTGACCTGGTGTTGAGATTTGTTGATTTGTGTGCAGGTTTATGTCACTATTTTATTGACCTGATGTGTGTGTGTAGCCCTGGCTGAGAGAGAGAATGAGAAACAGTATATTTCTATTTTTTAGCATCTTTCAGAGTAGTTTATCAGTAGAACTGCATGAGGGGCTGAAACCTCCAGCAGATTTGAAGGCTAAAGGAATTAATGCTCTCCACAGCTAATGCAAATGAATTTGGCAAAAATAAAAGAGTTTCCACAAAAGCACAGATTAGGCTGTTTGGGTCCTCTGCTCCAGGATGGCCAGATCTGCTTGTGTGTCAGGAAAACTGAGCACTTCAGGGTGCTAACACCCTCCAGTTTAGTGTGTCAGGCGACTCTGCTGGTTTGAGAAAGACACAACAGGAACATATTGTCACAACAGGAACTATGTTGTTTTCAATCCAAAATTTGTAAGTCATGAGATTTGATTTTTAAAGAAAGCCAGTAAGACGAAACAGCAGTAATAAAGAAATAAAAATAATTTAAAAATAATGTTAAAAATAGTGATTTTTGCGTGTCGTTGCAGCCATTAGCAGAAGGCTGCGCTCAGCATATGCAGTACAACACCACAAAAATCTCATAATCCCGATGGCAACAGATGGACCCTACCTGAGAGAACATGCCTTCTGAAAAACCACAGGGCCGAGGTGGGGCACTTCAGGGGTGCGTGGTCCTCAGCTGTATCATCACAGCTGGCCTGCTCTGAGCCCGGGTGTTCATCATGAGTGGAGATCAAGAGCCACAAAGAGCGTCAAAATGTGTTGTTTCTAGCAAAAAAGGCTTTTCAAAAATTTGTAGCTTTTGTTTATTTAGGGGCCATTTACATAAAGAACTGGGTGGTATATAAATATTTATGATTTATTTCTTGTAAAATTAGCAGCATTAGGGAATATTACTAAACTTTTAATGTGCTTTATATTTGGCTGTTGAGTTGTGCGTTGTGGTATTTAAGAGGGTCATGTTTTAAAGGACAGGCAGGTGAATGCAGCCAGTGCGTGAGCAGCACAGATTGTCTCTGTGGTCTGAATCTGTCTGCATTTCTGTACATTCACTGGGACTCTTGTGTTCCTCTGTAGGGTTTCTCTTCTCTTTTAAGAGTTCTTTCTCATTGTTATTCTCATCAGATTCTCACCAGATTCCTCTCCTGGTGTTTGCTTTCTCGCTCTCAGAGTGGTGTTTTTGTCTGTCATGTTTCTGTTTTGGTACGGCATGGTGCATTTTTCCATATGTCTGTTTATTGTTTGCGTCGCCCCCCCCCTGCACGAGTTTTGCACCACAGCACTTTTGTGGGATTGGTTTGGAGTTTGAAAGCTGCTGTCATATTTCCAGCTGGGGAGCGGAGGGGGTGATTCTGGAACGCTCCTCTGGTTGTTCAAAAGTGGATTTGTCAACACTGCTGTGTCATAGAAACGATTCTGTCATCCCGGGTGAGCGCCGGGAGCCCCCATTTGGATTTCTGTCCTTTGATTCTGTGTGTGTGTGTTTTTCTGTGTCATCAGTAGTGTCTTTATAAAACTTCATACTCACTTGACCTGCTTCTTCAAGAGCTTGTGTGACTCTTTACTCATTTTTAAAATATGTCTAGACATGTTTATACAGCTTTGTGTGAGTTATTGTGTTTGTGTGCCGTGAATGTTCCTGGGATGAGGAATTTCACTGTAAGATAAGACATATTTGTGTTCATCTCTTTATATTCATATCTCAGTGTGTTACATTAGGACAGCCCTCTCTGTTCTTTCCTCGACAGAACACAATCTGCCGCCTCTGAAAATACATCAGGACGGTTCAAGCGTAGCAGAGATTTGAGAGATGCTAACTCTGACAGGCGCAGGTCGCAGGAACAAGCGTGTTGTTATTCTATTCTGAGGTCTGTTTCTCTAAGACAGCTGCACTTGTTTAGAGGTGCAGGACTGACTTGCATCTCATATTGCGCATCTTGCATCAGCTGTTGCTTGATTTATTATTTTTTTGTCTATATTTACATTTTCAGAGGGCAGAGAAGGAAAAGTCAGCATTCTGAAACATGTTAAGTATTTATGAGACGCCGTGATGCGTCTCTTTGGACAGGCGCCCTCTGGTGGTTTCCACAGGGCTGTGTGTCAATATTCAGAGAAAATGTGTTGCATACTTCTTGCATGCTGCCTGTGTTTAACATAATTTGGCCTGAGGTCTATTGCACTCTGCAGCAGATGTCTAGAGACACACATACAGCTCTTAAAGTTTTATATGCAGAAGTGATGTCACATTTTCCTTGAACGAGCGCCGTGCTGTGAGGAATCTCTCATGTCGGTAGCAAAAACACTGAGGGTTCAAGACCAGGTTTGTTCAGATAACTAACCCTAAATGTACACAGTTGTGATCTTAGGGTAGCTTGGTAAGCAGCACTGTTTGTCGCAGGCGAGCCTGGACGCAGGTGCGTCCTGCAGATCTGTACAGCAGCCTGATACAGGACAGATTGAGCTGAATATGAAGCTGGACAGATAATAACTTCACATTCAGATGAGTCATGAGAGAGAGAGAGAGGCCAGCCATCAGAGTCTGGCAGCGCTGTATGTGTGAACATTTGTCTGCATTTCTTATTCACAGGAAGAACAGTCAGCTCGTCTCCTCTCATGCTGTGGGCTTCTTCTGTACACTCACTCAGATCATGTGCATGTTTGAGAGGGAGTTTCTTCTTGATAAATGCAGACTCTGTCTGTTCTCACACAGACGGAGTCAACCTCTGAGCAGAAGGTCAGAGGTTGTTCTCTGAGCTCAGGTCCCCGGTTAACGGCACATGATTACAGCGTGTCCTAACCAGACGTGATGCAGCAAAGGAATTAGTGATTAAAACTTTTTACAGCAATCAGAGCTTCAGCCACAATGCTGAAGAGTGACACACATTTCATTTGGTTGCTTGTTTTTGCCAATAATTTGTGTCTGTGTTTGTGCACTTGTGTAGCGTAAATGTCTTGCCTCTGTCTTTAAATAAAAACTGAAAGTATCATTAGTGTTAGTAGCAGTTTCTTCTGTTTGATAGCATGTTGTTTTTATTTTTGTTGAATAGTCGCCAAGACACATTCCAAATGTTTGTTTGTGCGTTTCTCTGCACGTGTGTGTTTTGAAGAAATGTGTGGGTCGGTCCGCACCCATATTTACACAGTCTGTAAACTAGAGTACACGTGTGTGAGTGGAAATCTTCACCAACGACACAGCTGAGGCGCATCTGGAGTCTACAGAAGAAAGTGATTTCAGGTTGGCACTGGTGAGCTGTTGTATAGTATAAGATGTTGCAGTAGTTCTAGTTTAGCTATATTTTCGTTCATTTGAGAGCTTATTGCTTTTGGATGAGTATTTTAGTTTGTTTTTATCAACAGTGAAGAGTGGACATGCCCTTATGTGTTAGCTCATACTCATGTGTTAGCAGCCCCTGTGCCAATGTACTGCTCCACATGTGTCTGCTCTTTGCATTATAAAGCCCACAACCATATAAATGCTGCTTTATGTGACTTCACAAGCCTTTAAGATGAAGTGATCCGATAAATGAACAGAGCAGTTGTCTCAGACGTATTTATGTAACACAATCGTTTTAGCTTTCCACAGGGCTGGTCATCAGATATGATTGTACTGAAATTCTAATCTGATAATAATGACACTCAGTGTGTCATGATTAAAGCCACTTTATCACTGTAATAACAGATCTGATGTTACTGTGAGCCCACAGTTCCATAACCACTCAGTCGAATAAAAGACTGAATCAGTCATGAAATATAAAGACATTATTTCTCTAGCCTGTCTCAAAATCAAGAGAAATAAAAAAGCATCAGAGGATAAAAGTGAAGAAATACACAAATAAAATGACTATTATTAGTTTACTGTTATTGTGTTTCTCATTCTTTGTTGCCCGAGCGAGTTCTCTGGAGAGCAAATTCTCTCTTAGATCTGACACTGTTGTTTGAGTTTTGTTGTTTTGTTCGAGGTTTCCTTGAGGTTTTCAAGGAACCTGCTTGTGTTTCTAGAGTCCTACAGTTTGCAGGAACATTTTTTGGAGTGAATGAGTTGCAGCTGGAGCTCAGAGGTTCTGTTAACCTCGTTCAGAGGACAGAACTGAAGCTGTGAACCTTCTGATGTGTGTTCAGTCAAACTGAACAAGAGAAACCCGGAAACCAGCCCATTTAACTGTTGCTAAGTCCAGCATGAAGCTTGCAGCTATTGGTTGATTTGCTTATAACTGTGTTGTTCCACCTCCAGAACTGTGTTAAAATGAAGCGAGACGCTCAGTGCCTCGGCTGGACTGATAAATCACATATACTCTAGTGAGCTTACTGCAGTCTGCTGCCTTTTAAGTCAGTATTTTGAAACCATGAAGAGTGTGCAGCGCTCTACACTGGCAGGAGATCTGTGTGTCACACAAACAGTACTCGCCACATGTATGCACATGATCACAGTTGAGCTGGATGGGAAGTTAACAAGCAGCATTTTGCTCGGAGAACCTGTTGCAGCATTTATTATTCAGAGTTAATCACTAAATAAACATCATTCATGTTATGAGTGAAGCTGAATGTGTCTGCTGTTTACTGCTTTATTAAACTAATACATCCTCTTAAAACAGCCCT
Source organism: Chromobotia macracanthus (assembly GCA_036877525.1). Classification (NCBI taxonomy): domain Eukaryota; kingdom Metazoa; phylum Chordata; class Actinopteri; order Cypriniformes; family Botiidae; genus Chromobotia; species Chromobotia macracanthus. Next base: position 1,382,154 of record JAZGTH010000012.1, read on the forward strand.
GAGGCTCTTTAAATTACACCCTGAAGCAAACCTAAAACCTCTGAGAAGTTTTCTGGCTGTTTATTGAAATAGTTTCTTAGAGAAGCTGTTTATAGCGAAAGATTCATAGAACACAATCAGTAATCTTTGAAGTCAACAGGAAATCTGAATAGATGCAGTTTAGTTTGTTCCTGGAATAACCACTTTTCATGATCTGATCAATTTGTTACAGATGAAGTCTTGAAATCCTATTGAAAACTGTTAACCCAGGGTAATTCTTAACCTAGGATTATGTTTACCCAGGGTTATCTTGTCTGATGATTTGTGTTGACTTTAAATGGCTGTTTAACCAGCGCTGTGGTTTACTGTTATACACACAGGTGATCTCCTCACTGTCCAGATCTTCCCACCTGCCCTCTTCATCTGAGAATCAGGATATGTGGATTCAGTGATGATAAAAATAGAGTTACTCTTGCTTGTGTTGTGTAGAAGAGACCAGAAGCATCACATGCCTTCTCACAACAGCCAGTCACATGTTTACTGCATCACAGGAGAGAGAAACAGATCAGTCAGTGTTTTAAAGGGCTCAAGTCAGGAAGACAGGATCAGAAATCTTAAAGGTACAGTGGCAATAACAGCCTGTTTGTAAGGTCAGAGAGAAAGAGAGGGGCGCACGAAAACTATACCATGATAAATCTGATAAAATAAATATTAATCTGATAAAATAAATCTGTTAGATGTTATTTTGGATGAATTGTGCGGTAAGATATTAATAAATCACAGAGGCGGGTCTTACAGATTGTTGACAGAAGTTCAGTAATGTTTGGGCTGAATTTACAGAGGTGAATGTTGGCAGATTTCACACAGCTGAGTCTGAGCAGGTCTCTCTCCAGCTGTCTGACAGAGGACATCACAGATGAACTGATCTGAGGTTGAACCAACATCCAGGACCCACAATAAACCAGCTCTTCTGCTGAACATCAGGATTGGCAGCTGTACAGTTACTGGTGCACCTTAAAAAACAGTAATACTGCTGACACCGGTTTTAAATACTGTAAACCCACAGGAGGTAAAGACATAAGTTGTTATATCAGATGAATTATTATTAACTTTATCTCTGGCACTTTCACATGCTGAACAAATTAATCATGAGTGACAAATGCATTTGTGTATTAGCATAAGGCCAGTAAATGATTTTAAGTTCTTTCATTTGAATTGAATTTGTAGATGTGGGGTGGTGTTATAGGGGGTGACAGCAGGTTTGGTCCACTAGAGGGCAGACTTTACCTGTTCTCAGGCTGCTAACCCAGTTTGACACCTTCATTACTGTGAATATCTTGTTCACTTGCTTACATTTGTTACTATGTTTTTTGCTGCCACAACAGTAATTAAAGATAGAGAGAGTGTGTGATGCGCTGCTGTGATGCAACATTGTTTTGTATCTGCAGCTAATGAAAATACCAGCAAGCTGTTTGTCACCCCCGTGTCCTCACCAAACCACTACACAGAACACCCTAGCAACAGCATAGCAACACATTATGGGACCGCTTAGCATCCCCATAGAAATCTCCCTGGCCGCCCACCCATGACACCCCGACACAGACAAACACTGCTCACAGTATCACAGCAGATGTTAAATCTGGTTCATGTGTATTCTGGTGTAGACGCACCTGCAGGTGACGTGTTACCGCAGGACAGCTCTGTGCCCCTGATGAGGGCAGTGTTGAGCTGAGTGTGTTCTCTTCTGAGTGTGATGATTTCTGTTATCTTCATCTCAGGCAACATACACTAACCTCACTCTCTCTGGCTGTGTTTCTCTTCTGTGTACGGCGTGATCTTTTGTTGCTTGAGCAGGTAAGACTTGTTTTCTTTTCTAATAATCCATATATCCCAAAAACACAAGTGCTGTAGTGATAAACCTGTTTATCTGACAGATGAATTGTGTGATGAGTGCCTGCTGACGAGTGTTTAATTCTGTGTGACTGGAAATACGCAGTCGGGTGTGTGTGTTTTAACAGGTTTAGTGCATCAGGAGTGTTTTATAAGCCCATGTGGTTGTCAAGCTTGTGTGTGTTTGTTTTTTAACACTTCAGGATTATGTGACTGTCTGACGGCTGTTACAGCTGCTCTGGGATTGAGCTGTGTGTGTTTGTGTCAGAAGGTTGTAACAGATCCAGGTGTTGTTGTATTCTGTAGTGCGTAAGAGTTTGTGCTGATCTTGTGTTGTGTAAACTGTCTGATGTTTAACACGCGTTATGTAAAGGAGGTTTTAGTTCCAGTTTAGTTAGATTAAGTCAAATTTTAATATAATCAAGATTGTTTACAATAATTTAGTTTCACCCTTGAATTATAATTAAACTGACTTTTGTGTTGCTGTACCTTTAAGATCTTCTGTATGTAAATGAGCTTGTTAGTTATCCTCTGTGTTTCAGTGTTAGTCTTTCATTGGGTTGGCCTGAGCATTGGATCATCGGTGTTATTTGTAAAAACAGGCAATCAGATGCTCACGTGACATCATAAGATGACAATTTTCTAGTAGTTTCTAGTAGATTTGTACATTTGATGTTTATCCATGTGGAATACACCATCATGATATGAAGGTGTTTCGGGTGGTTGCCATGGCGCTCTGCACAGTTACCGAGATACAGAGCGTGGATGGTAGTGGGTTGCTATGTGATTCTGTCTTCACATAGGTTCTGATGACACTCATGTGCTTAAAGGTGGGCATGTGGTGAAACCGTGTGTGCATGTGTGTGTGCATGTGTGTGTTTGTGTGCGTGCGTGTGTGTGCGTGCATGTGTGTTTGTGTGTGTGTGTGCGTGCATGTGTGTGTGTGCATGTGTGTGCGTGCATGTGTGTGTGTGCGTGGATGTGTGTGCGTGGATGTGTGTGCGTGGATGTGTGTGCGTGCATGTGTGTGCGTGGATGTGTGTGGGTGTTTGTGTGTGTGTGCGTGTGGTGTGGGTGTTTGTGTGTGTGTGCGTGTGGTGTGGGTGTTTGTGTGTGTGCGTGTGGTGTGGGTGTTTGTGTGTGCGTGCATGTGTGTGCGTGCGTGTGGTGTGGGTGTTTGTGTGTGCGTGCGTGTGTGTGCGTGCATGTGTGTGCGTGTGTTGTGGGTGTTTGTGTGTGTGTGTGCGTGCATGTGTGTGCGTGGATGTGTGTGGGTGTTTGTGTGTGTGTGCGTGTGGTGTGGGTGTTTGTGTGTGTGTGCGTGTGGTGTGGGTGTTTGTGTGTGTGTGCGTGTGGTGTGGGTGTTTGTGTGTGTGTGCGTGTGTGTGTGTTTTGTGTGTGTGTGTGTGTGTGCGTGTCGTGTGTGTGTGGGTGTTTGTGTGTGCGTGCATGTGTGTGCGTGTGTGTGTGTGTGCGTGTGTGTGGTGTGCGTGATGTGTGTGCGTGGGTTGTGTGTGTTTGTGTGTGTGTGTGCGTGTGGTGTGGGTGTTTGTGTGTGTGTGCGTGTGGTGTGGGTGTTTGTGTGTGTGTGTGTGGTGTGGGTGTTTGTGTGTGTGTGCGTGTGGTGTGGGTGTTTGTGTGTGTGTGCGTGTGGTGTGGGTGTTTGTGTGTGCGTGCATGTGTGTGTGTGCGTGTGGTGTGGGTGTTTGTGTGTCGTGCGTGTGTGTGGTGCATGTGTGTGTGGATGTGTGTGGGTGTTTGTGTGTGTGTGCGTGTGGTGTGGGTGTTTGTGTGTGTGTGCGTGTGGTGTGGGTGTTTGTGTGTGTGTGCGGGTGTGGTGTGGGTGTGTGTGTGTGCGCGTGTGGTGTGGGTGTTTGTGTGTGTGTGCATGTGGTGTGGGTGTTTGTGTGTGTGTGCATGTGGTGTGGGTGTTTGTGTGTGTGTGTGTGTGTGTGTGTGGGTGTTTGTGTGTGTGTGCGTGTGTGTGCGTGGATGTGTGTGCGTGCGTGTGTGTGGGTGTTTGTGTGCGTTTGTGTGTGGGGGGATGTTTGAATGTCTCACAGCGAGACTTTCTCTGGAGTCACAGTACTAAAGAACAGTATCCATATAATCAGTATAATACAAATAGAATTTGAAATTGCAGTTTGATCTTATGTTGTCTGAGCATTGTGTCTATAAATTTTGCAGTTGTTTTTACCCCATCTGTCTCTCTCTCCTCCTGTTGCTCTGTTGTAATCATCCTGCTAAACAATCACCAGTAGAAAAAATCTTTATTACCCTTCTCTCATGCCATATGGACCAGCAGAGTAAACAACGATAGCAACAAAACAAACAGAGTTCCACTACAAACATTCCATCACGTTCACACACATCATTGGGTTTCATTACGCAGCGCTGAGGGTTGCCAACACGTTCACTGAGTGAATGTTTATCACCTCTCATGTCATACAGTCCATTAGCAGAAGGGGGCGCTGTTGCCTCTATCTTTATAGCCCCAATAGATCAGAGTTACATTAACTGGGGAATTAGGGCTGTTCATCTGATTGACTTTGAGTGGCATATCTGGATGTGTGTTTGAGTGGAGAGCACTCGCAGAATTTACCCATGATCCTCTCTGTCTGTCGTCCTCTCACTCGCTTCTGTTCTGTTCCAGTGCCTGTAGTAGATGAATCGTCAGTTTGTGACCCAGTTTCAGAGGTTCAGCTTTAGCTCACAGGTTTCACACTGCGTCCAGAAGCTCTGCTGTGAGACTGGAGGAACTAGAGCAGGACAGGTTACACTCTCCTACACCTGCAAATACACACACGGATGTAAATAACGGAGCAAGATTTTCCTAGAGGAGTATAACTCATGTGAGCAGAGGCAAAAGTAACACTCGACAGGTAAAAATGTGCTTTGGAAGTAAATAATATGAGTTCCTCACCAGTTCTGAGCATGCGTGGTAAGAGCCCAGCAGTGTTGAGCGAGAGAGATCAGTACTGCAGCATCTCTCTTTCTCTCCTGTCATTGCCCGTGGAGGGACGTCAGACAACAGAACTACTGGCTGTTTGTCATGGAAGAGAGCCAGTGAAGACACATACACTCACTCACATACACTGAGCAGGTCTCACATGCAGTAGCTGCTGATCTCTACTGGATTGACCCTGAAGCTTTCAGCTGGGGTAAGAGTGTGTTAATGTATGTTCACCAGTGTGTGACTTTCTCATCAGAATAACTTAGTAAAGAAACATAGGTGTGTGTCATTTGATTTTATTTTGTTAAATGTTGTTGGCATTGAATTTTATGTGCTGTATTTTAACTTGTGTGTGTGTGTGTGTGTGTGTTTTTTTTTGTGGGGGGGGGGGTTGAGGATTTTCAAGAATTCTTTTTTTTTTTTTTTTTTTTTTTTTTTTTTTTTTTTTTAATATAAAAAAAAAATATTATTTTTAAAATATTCTTTTTTTTTTTTTTTTTTTTTTTTTTTAAAACCTAAAAAGTCTAACATTTTTTTAATTTTTTTTTAAAGGATGTAACTTTTAGATTGTTCACAACAGCAAACTACATGCAGCTGTGATACTGTTTACTGCATGTCTGTATGCATAACACAGTAATGGTTGACATGCTACATTTGCAGTATACAAACAGAACAGGCTGTGCTGGTAATTAATCCCACAATGCAATGCGCATCGCTTAACTTTCTGTTTCCTATCTAATGAACCAGAAGTGATGTTGACCATGTTTTTCTTTTTTATTCATATTAAAATATTTGCTTTTATTTCAATAAAACAGATGCCATTAAATTAAATGTGTAACATGAGGTGACGTGTTAGCAGTGTAGCTTACCGCAGTTCAAAGTTTTACCAGTGCAGATGAATTTAACATGTACTTTTAAGTTCATTTTTTATGTTGAATACAGGCCGTATATTGTGCAGTAAGCAGTAGATTAGTCTTCCGTTCTGACATACTACCCTACTAGAGCGCTTTTCCCAGCATGCATCAGACTACAGTAGATTGAGTCTGTAAAGCCCTTCAGGGTGCTTGATTCTTGACAGTATATAGACGCGTCACACATGCTGCATCTGCTGCTTACCAGTGATGCATGCTGTGACTTCAGGAAGGAATCAGGCAGAAATACGCATGTACACGACCAGCAAACGTACAGGGATTCGTAAAGCGCATATTAAAGTGCTGACATGCATGATTGCATCATTGCACAAGCGTGTAAACACATACTTAAAATCGTGGGGCTGTGAGTTGTGTAACATCTAGGAGCGGCTCTAAGATCACAGCCCATTTCTTCTCCTCATCTCCTCCAGCAGGTGCTAGAGTTTTATATTCAGTGTATATATCAGCAGAGCAACGTTTGTACGGTTTTATGTATTTATGTGGAGTTCTGTAATGCAGGCTTCTGTGTCTGCCTCACAAACCAACTTCCTTAAATCTGGCTAATTATAACATCCATCAGCCCCGCACACAGAGGAAAATATTTCCCATGGAGAAGGAAATAACAAGCTCTGTATTACTCAGCAGCAGCCGTGTTGTTCGGCAGTAAATTGCTCAGCCCACTCTTTTGTAAAGTGATTAGCGTGCGCCGCTGTCCGTCTCCTGCAAGCGGCGTGCAGACGGTCACAGATCCAGCTAATGAGACACCATGTCAGAAGGATGCAGGTGTGCAGACGGTGAGATCATCGCCACTCTCTGGAGCTTTGTACTGAACTGCTGTTTGCTCAGAAAAGTTGCCAAAAACAACAGAGGAAGGAGGGATGTTTCTGGAGGTGTAATGACGCCTGACCCAGGCTGAACCCAGTGTCATAATGAGAAAAGAAATCTATAGTGTAACTTCAACAGTATCACTGCTTTCTGTCTGCTAGAATTTGTCCAGACTGCAGAAACTGGCCATCGCTGCGTTCACTCTTCTGAAACTTGATTGTCCACCCTTCAGCATTTCTGTGAGCTGAACTCATCTCAGATGTGGTGGTGATTTCACTGCAGTACACAAGATTACAGCCCATCCTTCCCTGAACCAGTAAGACAGTCATTTCAGACTCAGACTCCACACAGCCAGCCTTATATTACTGTTCTATCATACACAGTTTTCATTGAATCTCAGCTCCCAGGACACTGACTTTATAAGTATGCATGTCTTTATACTGTGTTTAAATATCTTTAAACCATCCATCTGCTTTTTGCTCTGATCCACAGGGACATCAGACAGTGGCCATTTCAAAGAGGCCCTCTCCTCTCGCTTTGTATTTATTCCTCTGTTTTACTCTTTTGTGTTCAGCGCTTTGTCAGATTTTAGTGCATTATTGGGGTGCTGTGTAGCCATTTGCACTTCTATCAGATTGTCTGAGGGCCTCTGTGGGGTGTAGGGAAAGGGACGAGGGGTCGACAGTCGGGCGAGATGAGTGTGTGTGCGGTTGCATGCTGTGGCTGCATAATGCAGGTGCTCTCGTGGCAGGTCTCTTCTGAATTGTTGCAGGTGGATGTGTTTTGTTTTTTGAGATGAGGCTCATGCAGGGTTCACATATTTCTGGGTTCAGACCTGAGGGAGAACAGCGTCTGCCTCCCCAAAAACAAAGACTTTGAGAAGTGGCATCTTTACAAACGGCTCAAAGAGACGCAGGATTCACATAAAGAGAGGATTTGTGTGTGTGTGTGTGTGTGTGTTAGAAAATGGAAAAGTTTGGTTCCCTCTCCAATATCTCTGGTCGTCTGGCACTTTGGGTTTTCTGAGGTCAGTTCTGCAGGCGCGTCTGCCTCACAGTCGCTTCCTACAATAACACAGTCATCCATCAAGAGATAATTGCTAATATTGGCAGATCATATTATTAATATTGTGATGCTGTGTGTAGTGAGGATATTACAGTGCCAAACCTCATAACACACGTTCTGATACAGCTCTAGATTTTCTTTAAACAATCACGTATTGCAGAAGCAACTTTTACTGCCGGCTGGACTCATCCAGATCTGTTTGTCAGAGGAACATCATGTTCAGACTTTTGCTCTGTAAATGAAACATCAGTTCTGTTGATGACTTCCAGACCAGCTGAACAAAATGTGCAGAGGTTCAGCTCTCGAGTCTGTAATTGATTTCACACTGACAGATTCATTAATGCAAATGAATCGGTGCATCAATAATTCACATTTCCTTTATATCTGTGATTGATGCATGTCTGATGATTCATCTTGTGATTCTGTCACATCTGTTCTCCACCGGCTGTGTTTATAATCACTCTGAACATACAGCACATCACAGGTAGTTGATTGTTGTGCAGATCTGTTGTTGTTGTGATTGTTGTGCAGATCTGGCTTGATCTACCTCTGGTCTTCACTTTGCAGGGCTGTTTCATCTCAGTGACTTTCATCTGGACAGTGAAGGTGTTACCAGAGTTCTGGCAACACACCCTTCACCAGTCTAATCTCTCCAGCCTCACTTCTGTCAGCTCGCTTACCTGCAGAGACCTTCAGATCTGGAATCTTCCAGATTACACAAGAGTGCAAAACAGAAGCTGTTGATTTCCACTGTGCAAAAAACTTTAAAGTACGAGCTGTAATTCTGATGGGCTTGTGTCCTGCTCTATACAGTATACCTGATGTTTTGAGTCTATTCTGAGTTTCTACTCTGCTCTTCTATTTATAACATTATCATTTACTGTATACTTAAACATAGATACTTATGTCTGGTGTTGACATTTATATTTGTAGATGATAGAAGTTCTTGATTTTGTCCTGAGGGGGAATACAGCTACAAAACAGCTTCAGCATTGAGTATATCACTCATGAAACATCAATATAGTGCAGTCGAATGAAAGCAATACAGCGTATCAGCATTTAAAGCGTATCAGTCATTTAAACATGAGCTAACCGTGTAGATTGATTTATATGAGCAGGACGTGGTCCTACACAAACATTCTCTTTGGTGTAATGACCTCATATTTCAGGCGCTGGTTTAGATTTAGGGTGAATTATAGAGCAGTAATTCTATAAATCAAGTGTTGTCTTCGGTTTAAACTGTAGATTTGTGGTTTTGTTTTGGAAACGTCAGATTTTGGGTAATACAGATTTTGGGTAAAATGTCAGTTTGAAAGGAAGATGTATGATGGTGTGTGAAAGTCATTATATTACAAAACACTCCACAGACAGTTATCCAATTAGCATGACTGTATAGCATAACCATTCAAACATTTATTCATTTAATAATTTAATCCCACCAGCACTTCCGTCCAGTCCAGAAAATAATGTTTTCTCCACACTGAAAACGGGCCGCATGCTTGTATTGTATTATGGGTAATATGAGCAGGTTACTAAATCTCCAAAGTGCCAAATTACAGCCGTCAGCTACAAAGAGAGCAGCCAGAATAACCCATGCACTGCAGGCAAGCTCTTGTGCAGATGAGTGGAAGTCCTGGAGTGATTGTGTCAAGAAAGACTAGAGCAGCAGTTAGTGCATTTTCATTTCAGACTGTATGAGACTGTTGCCTTACAGAATGTTGTTGTGATTTGTGTTTGGAAATGTGTTCTGTGATAATGGACGTGTGTGAAACCAGACTGAAATATGTTATTGACTGTTGTGTACAAATGTCTGAAAGAAAATGACAGATTTGGACATCTCTACAATAACTCGGTGCTCTCTCAACATGTGAATGAAGTGCATTAGTGAGTGACTGACACCCTGATCCTAATGAACACTCATTGGATGTTAATTATATTGGAGAGATGTGGTTCAGGGACATAGAATAATGGTGGTTATGTCATTATGGTCTATTACATTTCCTGCTCTGGCTGATATTTAGTTTTGAATTCACTGAGATATGAGCTGTTTGCTTATAAATTCTGCCCTGCACACAGCTCTTTCAACTGAGGTCTCTGCGGATGTTGAGAACTGAGGCTTTCTGACCAATTATGAAATACGTGAGACCTTTTGCAGCCTCAGACAAAATTTGTAATAACATTTTGTCAGTTTCTCATTACGGAGCGATTCATCTGGCCTGCCTGTCTACGTTTCATCAGAGGGAGTTAGGGTACAGCGATACACTTATGACACGTCAGTGAATTAACTTTTCATCTACTGAAAATGTGAAGAAATAGTATATATGAGATTTTTATATATATCTATGCATATATATGTATATGTGCGTATATGCACATATATATTTAGCCAGCTGTAGTCTTAAATACAGTATAAATAAGGTTGCACTTGGAGGTACTACAAGATGTGTTGAACTAAAGCAAGTTTTGGTGTCAGTCCTGCTGAAAGGACAGAAAGAGGTCAGGTTAAATCAGCCTCCAGGAGTCCCCACGAGTCACCTTATATAATCGTAGAGTCTGTGTACTCAACACAGCAATGTGTTTTACAGGCACACATCGGCCCAAACCGACAGACACTAGCAGGCAGATATTGTGAGACTTCTGCTTCAGCCGGGGTGACACAGAACACATGATTGGACTGCAGATTGTGAGTCATGCAGCCTGGTCCAGAGAGAAGAGCTCTCGTGTGGGTGTGAGCAGAGAGCAGAGGAGGAGACACCACTCTGAGTGTGGCATCCACCCACAGACAGACCTGGTGCTCACCGCAGCAGAGAGACCGAACGCATCCCTCCACGCTGAAAATCTGCCAGTGCAATCGACAGGAAGAGCACAAGACATAACTGAGCAGCTTTGGTATGCAGCACGCTGTAAAGAGAGACTGTAAAACAGAGAGTTTCAGATGTTCAAAGAAATAACACTGATACTTGTTAACCTGTGACTGCACATTATTTGAGTTGAATTGAAATGTGTTTATGATTTGTTTATAGCTGTTGTTCCAAACATCACTGTGGTAAAATCCCCAATAGAAATGACAGTGTAGCTGAGCACACATGAGGTTTAAAGGGATTGTGCTGACAGAGTGAAATGCCTCAATAACTCAATGTGATCTGCCAGACCTCAGACTCCAGCAGAAGACCACGTCTCTGCAGCTCCTGCCCAACCCAGAGCAGATGAGGGAAAAATCACTGGTTATGAGACGCTGGTGTGTCATTTCATATCTTTCAGAGAATGATGAAGTGCAGTCTCAGAATTTACAACATAAGCTAAAAGGATTGTAAAAAAGATTGCGTTTTATAGCTCTTTATAGCGTACATTTATAGCACATTTTCTGTTTTGGAGCATTTGAGCTGTGATAAACAGAAGTTAAGAACAATGCTCCTCCTCATTCAGTTGTGTTGATCTGACGGAGGCCGGAGGGAAATCCACGCTCGGGTCACATCACCTCTGTGTTTTGTTCCTCAGAACTGCACCCTTGTTTTCATATTATCTGCTTTTCACAATAGATCGCTGCAGGGTTAGAGCAGATGAAATATTCATGTGTAATTTTGTGTGGTCCTGTGGGACGATGTGTCAGTGTTGCTATTGTTATTGGCCGGTGTAATTTTGAGACAGAATTGCTGATAAAAGAGGCACAATGAATTATTTAAATTGAACAGAGAGACTTTAGTGGCAACTCTGAAATGAATGTAGCAGCCGAGTTCATCTGCGGCTCGTCTGGAGACTGAAGGCCAAGTCTTTCACAGTAATGTTCTGCACACACTTTCTGACATCTACAGCACCTGAAGACTTTGGGTTTTTAAAGCAATTACTCCATTTTCATTTTAATGAAATAAAACAACTGAAACCAGGTGGTCTGCTGGTTTTACCTGGTTTAGGATGGTTTAGCTTGTTGATCCTCTGATATCCCAACCTTACCAGCTGTTTAAACACATTTAAACCATCAAACTAGCACTTTCTGACCACCTTGTTTAAACTGTTGTATGTCCAGCAGGGTGAACCCAATTAAATATCTTTAGCAAAACAGGTCCATTTCTTTCTGATCCAGCCGACTGTAGCTGCTAACTCCATCCACTTTGAAAGGTCAGACCTGTCTGTTGCTCTGATGTTTACTGTGTCTGACAGCTGCTGTGTGTGGCTGTGTTGAACCCTCTTCTCCACTATCTCCTTGACCTCCTGGGTCACCATGACAACATGGAGATCTCCGTCTCTGACTTTTCCTCATCTTCCCAATCTCCTCTTGTCCTGGACGAGATGGTAAATATCACGCTCTGCCAGCCCCTCCACCTGTTACTTTGGCAACATGCAGCATGCATCCATCCCAAAACAAACAGCGTGCATGGGATGCACAGCGGACAAGAGCTCCATCAACATGCAGCTAAGAAAGGAAATAATGTTCTTAAACCTGGTGCTCTGATGCAAATGTCACAGTTTTTAAAATCACACTGTCCATCAAGATGAGAGTTATAATTTAATGTTAATAGAATTGTGTCGTACAGATCCGATTTTATATTGTCCTTTAGTCAATGTAAAGGTCACACACAGCACATTCATGTGTGTGTTCGAATAGAGACATACTGACAGTGACCAAATAACATTAGATAATCGAGAACTAAACCATAAGCCATTCTGTTGTGGGTATTATCACATTCTCAACTGTTTTAGTCACAGTCAAGCAGTGCATTTATGAGAGAGGACAGCTCCCTTCTGTGTGTGTGTGTGTGTGTGTGTGTGTGTGTGTGTGTGTGTGTGTGAGAAACTGTCTCTCACACACACATACACACACAGGACTCAGACAGCAGGCGGGTTTTAGTTACAGTGGCTGAACACAGTTGTGTGCTTTAAGGAACAACAGTTTGAGGCTGTTGCAGCAGGGCAGTGCCGTGTCTGTCGTTTATGAACACAAACCCTCCATCAGACATGATTCCCACAGAGTCTCAGTGAGTCTCATTCACTGCTGTTCTGTCTGTCTCTTTACTACAGTGTCTGTACTGAACTTCAGACATGATCGTGTGGCAGATACACAAACCTGATTTCTTTGTGCCGGCAGGTTTCATGTCACTTCATGATGTTCTTCAATAGAGTTTCAGTGTGAGGTTATCCAGACAGACCGTCAGTGTCCAAAACACAGAAGTAAATGAGAAGACTGTACTGAAGAGTTCATGTTCTTGTAAAACGCTGAGCAGATAATAAATCAATTCTCCAGCAGAACTTCAGCTTTAGTTTTATGGGTTTGTTCAGGTTTACTTTTTAAGATGGATAGTTTGACTTCAAAGGAGAGTGCAGTGAGAAGACCATGCCCCTCTGCTTCTGTTTTTCACTCTGAAACCAGATCCATCCATCTGTGTGGATGTCATGTTCTCTTCTGTCCAGGTCATGCTCTTTTAATGCCATCTGTTTCCACAAGTTCTGCCAGTCTTTAGAGCCACTCTCCCACAGAACTCCACAGAATCTAGTGATTATTATCCAGAATCAAGATGATATTGTTTAATATCAACATGAAATTAAAATAGACTCGGCTTATTTTAATTTGTGAATGTTTTTTAAATAAAGTTTGTATTTTCGCAAACTGTAATAACTTGTTTTGCCTCAGAAAAAATATTATATTTAGTTTACTGTTAGTGCATTAGGGAACTTATGGGCCCCAGCCCCCATGTATGTATGTCCTCATAAACATGGTAATAGCTAATAATGTATTCATGTAAATAGCTTTTTACTTTGATCTGTACAGACAGTGTGTTTTGAGTGTCAGTCAGTGTGAAGCAGAAGGGTATAAATGATGACTGACGCCTGAGAGAGGATGTGAAAGTGTGTTTTGATGGGAAACAGATGGTGTGGAAAGTGGAGGAGATGGATTGAGACATCATTACCGGTCTATTCCAATAACCTCAGCCGCCTGCTGTCTTCTGACCAATCACAGTCATGGAAGCTCAGCCTCAGATGTGTGTGAAAGGCTCTTCAGATACATCATATCAACAGTAGCTCTGAATGCAGACAGAAAAGATTCATTGGCTGGTCTTGATATCCTTTATTTACAGAATGCATAAATGTCTTGAACATATCCCTGGTCTTCTATTGGCTGGACAGTTTCATCCCAGACTCCAGCACAAGTCCAGCACAAACTAACAGCAGTGTTTTAATAGTGACACGCTTTAACTGTATAACAGTCACGTGTAACATATTATATAACTGATTGTATAACAGTCACTTTAATTTCATTCAATCAGTTTTGGTACTGTATGTGTGAACTGGATTACATTCGTTTACAAGAGTAAACGATCATGTATTTTAGCTCTGTTAGTGTCTAGCTGGCGCACAACTAGCTAGAAATCAGGATTTCATTATCCAGGCAGATGGCAACTGTTGTCAGGGCCCAGAATTCATCCTGTGGACTCGTTCTGTGTGGCATTAATGACTTTATACTTCATTGACGTGCAGGGATGCAGATCGTGACTCTTGTAACAGACAGTCTCAAATGTTGTATTTCTTTTCATGCAGAGATCAAATTATTTTCATCTGCCCCCCCCCCCAGCTCCACAGACACCTTCTGTTCACACTCAGAACAAAAACATCTGAGAACTACAGACTAATGCTGCAATCTGAGTATTTTTAACCACTTTCAACAGCCAGCATCACCAGGAATCAATTACGTTTTCCTTGATCTTTTGTGCTAAAGTTCATTCTGCTATAACATACTGTACCTCCAACTTTCTCTCCAGTTCAAGTATAATTTATTATAAATGAACACACGATCATGTGATTCTACTCATTTATATGTCTACAGTGACTGTTGGGTGCAAATACACAGGAAGCAGTTACAGTAAGTATGCTATTATTTCTAAAATCAGAAGAGACGTTACTTGTAAGAGAATAATGCAATTGAATTGTATTCATTTTCCGTTCTTCTATGTTCTGTGAGAGAATATTTTGCCCTACAGATCACTGTTTGTTCACTGTTAACATGAAAACTGAAAACACAACTTGACACTGAAAGTTCACAGTCCGCTTCAGCTACCTCAGGGACAGAATATATAAACCCTTAAACAAATCCTCTTGTGCACTTGATTTAATTTGTGCACTTCTGTTAAAGCTCTTTGTGGGGTAGTCCAGTCCCAGAGCGGAGAGGGAATTGCTCTTGTCGTGGCCAGATTGTGTGTCTCAGATGGGGGGTATACCGTGTTGTGTGGGCTGCGTTTGGTATTGAAGCGGGCAGACTTTTGGACAGAGTATCTGGCAACCCCTGCGAGTGATGCTGCGATATCTTATCTGGCCAATGTTAACACGATTCTGTTTTTATGACGATGCGTTCTAAAGCATCTTGGCAGGAGCGTCTCCCTCATTTTAATTGGCTCCAAACAATGCTTGTGTTTTGTTTTTCTGAACTTGCTTCTGTGTGCTTTCAGAGGAGGAAAGGAGTGAAAACACATCAGGGCTTTGCAGCCAGATTGCAGCCCTGCCATTAGACAACAGCTGCCATCTGCAGCGGTTACCATTAGCAACACCAGAGACACGAGTGTGTGTTGGTGAACTCTGTGAAGTTCCTGACAGTCGTGTGTGTGTGAGCTGTTATCTAATGTGACGATGATGTAATGTAACGATGATGTAATGTAATGATGATGTAATGTAATGATGATGTAATGTAATGATGATGTAATGGACTGTTGATTGCAGGGGCAGCTGCAATTAAAACACTAACAGCACAGTGACGTCACATCAGCTCTAATGGATTTAAAGAAACCCTCAAAATACTGCCACAGTATTACAGGATCCAAACCTCAAAATACTTCAGATGACCTGAGTTTAATAGCATTATAATGACACTCATTATTGTTAGAGTTATTATTAAAACATCAATGTAGCTAATGTCATTGTGTAAGAAAACAAGCCTTCTGCAACCTGCCCCCACAAACACACTTTCATTTATTAAATATTACAGACCTCCACAACCTCATATATCCGTCTCACTAACCTGCTTATGAAATGTGCAGTCACTTTTGTTCTTTACTTTCAGCTCATAGTGACACTGTCTCTTAATAAACACTGTAAGTCTCTCCAGAATCTGGAGCATAAACTATGTTTGGTTTTTTATAACGGATTCTTAGATGTAAATGCAGCTGATGTTGTTGGCCTGCGGTCGTTCTTCAGAGACTTTAAATGAAGATGTTATCTTCAGTCTGACATATGAGGAGGGATTTCAAACAGTGCTGTATTATAAAGGCATTAGCATGAACGTTCAGAGCGAGTCTGATTCATTCTGATGTGTGTGATATTACACTCGTTCCATTCAGTCATTCACTGATGAGATCAGATGATGCTGGAGGGAGATTCATTCATTCAGTGTGTCATTGGAGATGGATCATTAGCTTGTAGATCATTAGTTATTAGACTAGCACCTTAACATCAGATGAATAACAATAACATTTGCTTCAGATTTACTGGTTTCTGTAGTTTTGATGGATATTAAGTATAAATTTGACATGATATTTGCTTTATTGTCCATCTGACATGCACAAGTGATGTGTGACTGCCTCACTCACACCTCTGAGTGACAGAGAGAGAGGGAGAGACAGACAGAGAGAGAGGGAGAGACAGACAGAGAGAGAGGGAGAGACAGACAGAGACAGAGACAGACAGAGACAGACAGAGACAGACAGAGACAGACAGAGAGAGACAGAGAGAGACAGAGACAGAGACAGAGAGAGACAGAGACAGAGAGAGACAGAGACAGAGACAGAGAGAGACAGAGACAGAGAGAGAGAGAGACAGAGAGAGAGAGAGAGAGACAGAGAGAGAGAGAGAGAGACAGAGAGAGAGAGAGAGAGAGAGAGACAGAGAGAGAGAGAGACAGAGAGAGAGACAGAGAGAGAGAGAGACAGAGAGAGAGACAGAGAGAGAGAGAGACAGAGAGAGAGAGAGAGAGAGAGAGAGAGAGAGAGAGAGAGAGAGAGAGAGAGAGAGAGAGAGACAGAGAGAGAGAGAGAGAGAGAGAGAGAGAGAGAGAGACAGAGAGAGACAGACAGAGAGAGAGAGAGAGACAGACAGACAGACAGACAGAGAGAGACAGACAGACAGACAGACAGACAGAGAGAGAGAGAGAGACAGACAGACAGAGAGAGAGAGAGACAGACAGACAGAGAGAGAGAGAGACAGAGAGAGAGACAGAGAGAGAGACAGAGAGAGAGACAGAGAGAGAGAGAGATGTGTGTGTAGAAGAGAGAACTGTTTTTTTTGCAATCTGCAGTCAGTCATGCATGCATGCAGCGCTCCCTGCAGCGCTCCACGTGTGACAATGTTCTGTGTTGTCACATGTACTGAAAGTGCGCACAAGTACTAACTAGGATATATTTAAAATTTATAATTACGTAAATATAAAATACATTTTCAGAGTAAATACGTGTATATATCCACTGAAAACTCAGATGATCTTTATAATAGCGTGTAAATGTTCATTTTTCCTAAAGCCTGTATAAGTAATGTGTTGTCATAGTGGTCATCTTTTGGTCCATTATCTCTTCTTTGTTATTTTTCTCCTCAGATCTGTTCTTATAAAACCTGTGGCGAGAGGTATGATTGACTGATTGATGACAAAACTTTGAATGTAGATGCTTTTGAGACAAACATGCGTGTTGGTTGATTTACTGTTGCCAAGGTAACAGAGGAAGAATGGTAATCACATTAAGACCTGCCTTTCAATCCATCACTCATGCTGTCACTGCTGGGCTTGTGTGGAAATTTACCTCCTGTTTGATAACTGCTGTTGCATCTAGTTTTTACATTTTCTGAAAAATTCCTCAACAGTGGAAGATGGTTGTGGGTGGTAGTCGGGGTGTAGCTGTAGCGGTTGCTAAGGAGTTTTGGGTGGTTGCTTTGAAAAAAGCTCTCGGTCTGTAGCACAAAATGTGTATCAGTTACAAGCTGAAGTTTAATGTTTGTTTAGATCAGATCTCTAACTCTCAGACCGATTACTCAACTAATTGATTCTAATGAAGAAAATGTGTGTCTGTCTGTTTGCAAAACGATTGAAATGAAGAAACATTGTTTAATGTCAGTATGTCTAGCCAGAGTTTCTGTGCATCACCGCACGTCAGATGAGGAGAGGGATTTAATTTTGGAGCTATATAAAGTAAAAAATCGTAACATGATTTATGGAGTTAATGTTTTGTTTGAAATGTCATCCACCACCAATGGAAATTAAATACTGGCTGATGTGGATGAAACTCATTTAAACGCTTGAGGAATATTCAGCTCATATTTCAGCCAAAAGAAAATTTTTATTCATTTAACTGTTTTTTTTACATTGTGACATTTTCATCACTCGCCTTAAATTTGATTCTTATTACAGTGATGCAACGATCCATTATATCAACTTCAAACTACAAACTAAAGTGTTTTTCATTATTGTGTTGTTGTATAACAAGTCCAGACAGGATGTTTCTTAATACAGTGATTGAGTTTATACATCAGCTGTTTTCTTTGTGCAAAATGTATTTTTTATTTCTTTGAGTTTTTGTGGTAAATGTAACCCGGGCGTTTGTTTGAGGTTCACGCCGTCGTGCTGGATGTTTCCAGACGTTACGCAGCAGCCATGAGCATTCTGTCTGTGACAGTAGTGTGCAGTCCTCATTCTCTGCTGTGAACGGCCTCCTCTGTCTGCTCTTCTCACTGACTGTGTGACTGTGAACTGTGTTTACTGAAACAGAGAGCAGGAGGGTGGAGAAGAGCGGAGGGTGGACGGGTGGGTGTCTGTGTGCTCTTGTGATCAGGGCGTATGACTGGGGAATGCTCTGACTGTAGCTGCATGGTTGCAAAGAGAGAGAGACAGTGAAGAAACCTGGAATAAAACCACTGACAGCCCCTGAGAGAGAGACATGCTGAAGTTCAGCACCACTCCTCGCTCAAGGTGTGTAAAGTGTGTGTGTGTGTGTGTGTGTGTGTGTTTTGAGGGTGATGTTGTGAATAAGGTTTTGTGGGTAATTCTGCAGTGTGTCTTGTCATATGTTGAGCTAATTAAATCGTATTAAACTGAATCCTGAGCTCAAACCAGCTTGCGGTGGTTCTGGTAGATTCTGGCGTAACATGCTGGTTTAGCTGATTGTTTAGCTGGTCTGTTAGTGCTGAAGTTATTCAGGTTTTAAGGTGTGTAGTTTTGTGTTCAGGGTGATATTGCTGAGGAGATGTGTGAATATGTTGTCATCTGTGGATGTAAATTGATCTGTTGGGTTTTTGTGTGGATTACACTGACAAAGTCCAGCTGTGTTCTGGTTTTTTATGGATTCTAACTGTTCCAGGCTGGTTTATGTGGTGAGAGAGGGTCACTGGTAAAACTAGTTAGATCTTATAGACCCACCTGAACCAGCAATAAACAACAAGCAAAAAACAACAGATTAAACTGGTTTAAATTTTTCCTGCAGGGTTCATGCAAATTGCGTTTCTCTTTGCATATTCCTGTTCAAAATATTGCAAATATCAGACAGTTGTCCCTCAGCTGTCAGAAAGTTTGGCCCGTTTCTAACGTTCTCATGTCTTTTCTCTCCCACAGTCACAATGAACGGAAGGTGACCTGCAAGCATCCAGTCTCAGGCGTCCCATCACAAGACAACTGCATCTTTGTCGTCAGTGAACAGTGAGTCATTTTTGCCTTCCTCCTCAATGACTCTTCACAGCCAGAAACAGAAACTCACAAAACCAAAATCAATATCCTGATTCGTGCCGTGTGATGCAGCCCTGCACGCTGCACATCTCCGGCTGTTTTTGGGGTGTAAAGAACACTGGTAGGAATGATAATGACTAGAATGGGGTAAATAAAGGGGCAGATTCAGAGATGTTGTTTTCTGAGTCTCTCTGATTATAAAGGCATCATTATTCTCCATTAGTTTGCTGAGGGTACATGTGTTAAGTAATATTCACAAAAACATGTTCTGGTTACATTTCACCCTTCCTAGAACTGTTAAGATGTTACATTGTTACGTTGTTTTAATGACAGTTTAGCACATTTCTGTGATGTGTGTGGACATTATTAATTATTTTGATTGACTTTAACTACAGTAAAATAATTCAGAATTATGTTTTGATTTCGGGATGAAAAGTATTATTATTATTATTCACAGCCAGTCTGCTAATGAGTGCATGTGTTACTATTGGTGTGTGTGGTGTGTGTGTGTGTGTGTGTATTCACACTATTGAAAAAAAAATATACAAAGTAACACACCCCCTTGCTTTCACACAAAGCTTTTAACAGTTAGCAGGTCAACAGTGAATGGAGACGTGAGAGAGGGATTGTGCTCAGATATCCGGATGCTGTGGGATAAGACTGGAGTGAAATCAGGATTCAGTGTGGAAACGTTCTCCTCCTCCTCCAGCTCACCTTTGATGGTCCAACACCAGCCCTTCTCCTGATAACTGCACAGCTGAATGCTTTGAAACCACTGTAAAAAGACATCTCATCTTTATCTTCGCCGTCTTCTCTCCTGTGTCCTCCAGCAGAGTGAAGAACTGTCCTGCTCTGCTGCTTGTTCAGTTGTTTGTGGAGCTGTCAGTTTAATCTCCTTCACGTCCACTGACTGAACGCTCTTGCAGATAAACCTCTCTCTCCACTATCTCTGAGGAGATGATGGGAATCTGCATGAAAAAAAACGTGTGTATATCTGCATCTGAGAAAGATGTGTGAGGCACGAGGCTCCTCATATAGAGAGTGATTGTGATTTTTAAAGGATCTGAAAAATCTGTCGTATTGACTCAGCCTCAAATTCACGCTGTGCTTTTCCAAACAATGACAGTGAAGGAGAGGCAGATGTTGTGGAATGAGGCTCTATAATGATGATCATCAGCAGTCAGTATAAATTGTGCATTTAATTGTGTCATTAAATGTAATTTACATTTTGCTAATTACTGTCAATCTTTATATCCACCATATCTCTCAAAACTCACTTGTGTGTATTCAAATGACACGACAGATGAGTTATACCAGGTTCTGACGTCAGTGAAGCTAAACGTCATTGGTTCCCCTGTGTGTTGTAACCAATCACGATACAGGAATTTGAATATAATTACATTTCAGTCTGCTGCTCATGCAAATCAGTGGAGTGGCTTCAAAAGACTTGAAATAACATGTTAGTCATGTTAACTGTGGTAATATTAAAAGTCTTTCTTCACATTCATTGTATTGAATGAACGCTGATTGAAAGAGTCAGACAGCATAATGAGTGTGTGATTGTTTAAGATCAGCCCGTCGAGTCGTTTCTGTTTTAATTATCACCTCCATCATGTTTTCTCCTGTAATTCAGTGAGGTACATGCTAATGAGATTTACACTCATTTTAACTCTGTGCTGCTGTTGGCGAGGTGAGAAAGTCTCTCTGAGCCGTATGTGTTTGTGACATGCTGTGTGGTGTCAAACATGGTGTGATATCTCAGAACACGATGTAATGCTCACGCGGGCTTTGATTGGTCGACACATTTGATTGGTTGTCGGATCTTTTTATCCACTAAACTCATGTCTCAGTGGTTTTCTGACTGTTGGACTATCACACAGAGAAATCAGTAAAGAGTAAGAGAAACAGTCAGTATTGTTAAATAGAGGTCTTGTCAGATGGTGTAGCTCATTTTGGAAATAATAAATTGCAGGTGTTAATTAAATGTCAGATTCAATCAAATGCATTTTTAATTTGCAGTTTCTCTTTGTTAAGCCATAGATTTCCTTCAGGCCGCAGTGTGTTTATCTGACAGATGAAGCTTTGCTTCTTAAGATCATTGATTTGTCTTAATCAGCTGGACTGTAATGTTTTCTGGGGTATCGACAGGCAGTAACTGAACCGCATGCATGAGGCGACTGCATTCAGATCCTTTATTATCGAACAACTTTTTATAATTTTTCTGAAATGCATATTTTACACATTGTACAATACATCGTAACTTGTTTTCAATGGAAAGAGCTGCTCTTGTCCATACTGGATTCTTTGACATCAGTTTGGGTGAGCTTTGTTTGAAGTTCAGAACTCGTCTGCGTGCTGGTGTTGATGAAGCCTCGTGCGGTTGCAGTCAGCGTGTTCATCTCAGAAACCAGTGGGAGAAGATGCTCACCTCTCCAGCACACTAATGGAGGAGGCTAATGGGTTTAATTGGTGCACTGGAGCTTCTCTTTCCTGATAAAAATGTTACAAAGTCCCACAGCTGCTTCTGTCTTACACCCACACACTAGCCTCCTTCTTATGCTTTTAACAATTATTACACCTCTAATCTGCTTCAGTGTCTGAGTGGAAGATTTCAAACACGCTTAGTGACAAGTGCAAAACAAAACCAACATTACAAGTCACTCAGACAAACACCCTTGTTTCCCCATCACAGCTGAAGCTCATTCATTTTGCCAGTCTGTGTTTTTTTATTAAATAAGACACAACAAGCATTACAATAGGCTAAAACGGCTAAAAATGAAGATATGTCTTATGGTTTAGTTATGTTCTTTCTAATGAATACACATCTGTTTATTTATGCCAAGCTCTGGAATATTTGGAATATATATTGGGTGGAATTTGGGAGTGGCAGGGACTTCATATTGTTGTGAACAGTGGTGGGGCCCTGAAGAGAAACAGGTTGAGATCACTGCTCTGGATGTCCTCAGCTTCGGTTATTTCCCACCGTCAGCCATGCACACAGGTAACTGTACAGTCAAGTTAATATATGCAGGTATTAATGAGTGTGTGGAGGCTTTGATCACAGCCTCTTGCTGTCCAGCTGTGAGGATTCTGTGTGAGTATCTGTCAGAGAAACGTCACAGCACTCTGTGGTGGATGCATCAGCACACAGATTGTTTATGAGCTTAACATTGAATCTGTCTCGAGTGTTGAAACCGTCTGGAGCCCAGCTGAGATCTAGTCTTTGAGGTGGTCTCAGGGTGAACCAGTGCAATGACAGAACACACTTGATGCAGCAATATTGAGTTTTATTTTGTTTCCACACCTTCACTTTTCTATTATTTCTACTTTTATCGCAACCCTGCTGAAACAACCAGGTCATGAAGCTGGCCAAGCTAGTCATCAAGCTGTGCTTTGGGACATGGTTCACCACCTCAACCAGCCCTCCACCAGCCTGGTGTGCCACATTACACAGATGCAAAAACTACTCACGCCTCTGCTAAATTCACAAAAAAAAGTTTTTTACATTCAAACTATAAAATCTTTTATTGTTTTATTTTAACAACAATCTTTCATTTGGCAAATAATTGACAAAAGTGTTTTATAAATGGAAACAAATCATGCTAAAATATTCTGCAGGATCTCCTCACTTTTAAATCTCTCATCTTTCTCCCTCTGAAGAGTTTGCATCCATGACATTAAGTCCCACCAGCTGGTCAAACATCTGAAGCAGCTTGGATCAGCTTTAGGAAGACCATGTAAAACCTGCTTCGCTCTGAAGCCGGTTTTAACTGGATTTTACAGCAGGGCTGCCATTATTCTTTCTCATTGAGTTTCTGGTGAATGTGTGTCATAATTATAATTTGCTTCAGAGTTGTTTTAAAGCTGAAATGACTCGACTGCATCTGTTCATTGTCTTTCCTTTTCTGTTTTTTAGCCTGAATTGTGGGAAACTTGTCCATCCTGTCTTAAACAGGTAATGCTTTGAAGGGAGCCGACCGGTTGCCTGTCCTCCATCTTTTCTCTTCAGCTTCATCTGCTGCTTTTCAGGAATGGAGCCTCCATCCATCTCTGGTTGTTTTGCTCTTCTGTCTCATTCATTCTGCTCAAACACTAACCGTGCCTCCATCTGAGCTGGATTGCCTGAGATCCTGCTGTGCATTATTAATGTGAAGATATGCAAGATTTATGTTTGCTGTTCGATTTGTCTTGCTCATGTTGAATATGAATCATGAGTCGAGTTGCTTTAAACGTGATGAGGATCAGGCACTCAGTCTCTGTCAGAAATGAATTATGTTGTCCTGCGTCACGTCAGCAGGGGTTCCGTGATCCTGCATGTTCTGAACGAGAGGGGGAACACTTTGAGTGTGTAAACAGTTCTGTCAGGTGCTGAACTGAGATGAAGCACTCATTTATCTGGATTCACAGCCTAATGTGTGCTTACCGGGCTGGACGTGCACACGCCCCCCGGTGGCCTCAAGATACAAAGTGAGTGAAAGAATTCTAGTCATTGTAAAGAAACGCTATATAAACATTTATTTGACCACAAAAACGCATTTAAGAAACCTGTGTCTGACAGTTTCATGTTAACTGTGATGTTTTTTTGTGGTATGATTTGGCATCTAAACAATTAAAGCGTACATGATTGTGAAAATAACACTAAATTACTGCACATCACACAGTGAGATAAAAAAGCAGTCGTGAGGTAGAAACATTAAAACAACCATGAGGAGTAACATTTAGCTGACTCCTGTTTCCCTCATTTTGCTCTCATGCTCCAGACCGGAGATGCCCAAAAAAGTCTAGAATACTGTTACTGTCTCTTTCTTGGGTAACATCTGGATTACAAAGTAGGACAACAATAGAGGTTTTCAGAGTACAGCTTTAAAGGCACTGCTGTTTACGGATGTTTACAATATGGTACAGTGAAAATACATGAAAACAGCATTTCTGACTAATGATTCTTTTCCATGATTCTTGCAGTAAACAAAATGCAGTAACTCGCTCTGAAATAACTTTCCTCTCTTACTGACATCATCAAGCACTCTCACTTTTCAGCTCCACCCCTCCAATCACCTGTCCTATAGAAACCTCTTTTCAAGATTTAAGCATTTCTCAGTTTTCCAAACACACACATCAGCTCAGTTTAAACACACACAGTTACCGCCGCAGTGTAGCCAAGTCTTACTGGGTTAATTCCTGCCATTCCTCCTCTGATGTCAGGCTGAAGACACAGTCATCTGAGTGATGCCCGCCTGCATGGCTAAGAGGCGGCACTAAATTTCATTATTTGAGAACAGATTCATTAATGAATGCTAATAGCCATGTTGAATGCTCAATTTAATTTGAGCTTGGCTGCCTAGAAGGTCAGATCTGGATTCTTGTGCTGGTCTGAAGCAGCAGGCCTGGGCCTCCCTTAATGAATCTGTCATATGGAATTAGTGATTGTTACTTTACTGAAGGATTTGACTCCAGCCACATCTAGAGACCACACTGCCATGTATATGTAGGGTTGGGCTATTTGTAATAGGCTAGTAATCAATTATCTCGTAACAACTTAAAACACCCTAGCAACACCCTAGCAACCACAGAGAACAGTTTTGTTCCAGGCAAGCACTTCTCACAGTTTTTGTAGAGAAAGCTCTACTTGTCTGATGTCTTTTTTGTATTTGTTTTTGTCCTGTGAGCAGTTCCTCAGTGTGATGCTGGTGTGTGCATGATCAGATGACTCTGTGCACCATCTCACATGTTATTCTCTGTGTCTGCTTAAAGGAAAAGTCGGATGCCTGTGTCATCAAAATATCTGTGTTAAATGCATGAAGGACATTTGACGTGCTGACACGGTGGTCCATCAGCAGCGCATGTGATGCGTCACTCCAGATCAGACTATTGTGCTAATGTTTACCCTTCTGTGAAATAGGAGGTATTTTTCTCCTGCAGGTGATCCAGGCAGCTTTGGTTTTTACCTCTGTATTCTCTCTTTCCTTCGCTCCAGATAGAAATGACCACCCCAGACTACATATTAAATAGGCCAGCCCAGTGGAGCGATACCCCTTAAATCCAGCTCCTTCTGAGGGAATTAAAGGGTTTTGGCCATATTAATTGTTTTGTTTCCCTTCGCCTTCATTAAATGACGGGGACACGGCATCTGTAGGATGTTCAGAACTCTGAGTTCTCTCAGTCTTTCTTGTGTTCAGATTCTTCTGCCCTTCAGCTTGATGAGGTCATAAACTTTGAATGTGGTTTGTCAGAGCTGGAGTTGGCAGTCCGTTTAAGTTTGTCAGCTGTAGCAGGAGATCCGTGGAGACGCGGAGTGAGTAATTGCTTTGATGCATGAGGTCTCTCTCTCTCTCTCTCATTAAAAGGAGAGTTTAGAGGCTCAAACTCTCTAGTGTTTTGCAGTATCTTAGGACGATGATTCCAGCTCATCTGCCTTCAGCCTGTAAAGGAATATTTTATGGGTTAATTTTAAATTAATGTCCAAGTATTGTATCTCAATGTTATTATGATAACTCATTTAGTCATTTAGACTGTTTAAATTTCTTTACAAAAATAAAACTTTGCTATTTTTAATGACTTCTTTAAAAAACAGATAAAGAAGTAAGGGCTCGGTGTACATCTAAACTTCATGTTCAGTGCTGTTAAAAAGCATCACAGGATGATTTCCAGTGCTGCATTCTTACATACCACGATTCTGAGTGTTTTGACTGTGGTTGTAGTTGTCTGTGGTTATTAACAGTGATACTGGAAATATACAAACAGTAGAAGAAAATAATTTCAAATAAAAATCTGAACATTTAACATGTTGTTTGTTCATCTCTGTCATCTTCTCAGACCAGCGACCAAAGCTCCAGTGACTGAGAAGAAAGAACGTCCCACCAGTACCATGAGTGAAGCCTCCAACTACACGGGAGTCTCAGACTACACCACACACCCCAGCAGCCCAACAACCAGAGTGAGTGTACACACACACACACACACACACCAGCAACACCACAACCAGAATGAGTGTACACACACACCAGCAGCCCGACAACCAGAATGAGTGTACACACACACACAAAGCTGTGAGTTGTTTGTTTATCCCTGTTAGTCCAGGAAATGATGTCAGAGATGTCATTTTCTGCTCTGAAGATGTATTGTAAGCATTTGTACATTGGAGAGGTCATTGAGTCTCAAGTCCTTTAAAAGGCTCTGAGATAAAAGACAAGAATTGTCTGATTGTGTCTCATTAAAAGAGAAAAATGACACTTCACTGAGACACAAGCACGCCTCAGCAGCTCCACACACACAAGTTGTTGGCAGTGTGTTTTTTATTTTTGAGGTTGAGACCGTGAGATGGTGAGTGCTGTGGATTTAAAATGCACTTTTTTAACTGCATTAAACGTGTTTATTTGTAGGTTGTAATTAATTACAGCTTCATCACTGAATTATGTATACAAACACATTTGATTCTCAAAAGCACTGTTTCTTGAAGTAATCTTTCACACACTGTTTATAGCCGTCAAGACCCTCAAAGAAGGTGCACAACTTTGGGAAGAGGTCCAACTCCATCAAGAGGAACCCAAATGCTCCTGTGGTGAAGAACGGATGGCTTCACAAACAGGTGTGTGACTCCACCACACTCCTCTTAAAAATACCAGGGTATGTCCAAAAACAGTTGTACTGTAGTATATTACCATCTCAAATACAATGGTGTTGTTCTTTTGCGCCTGCAGATATCAAATAGTTTTGTTTTATGTTGGACATGTTTTCTCAGGTTTGGCTTGCAGTACACATCACAGCTTATTTATCAAAAGTTCAGTCCTTCTGTTTATCGCAGTATATGCACAACTTCACAACACATATTTGTGCTTCTGCATCATTTTAAAACAGTTTATTCTGAAGGGCAAAATGAAATAAAGCGAGTGTGGGGAGTTTTCACCTAGCTGTCTCAGTCAGTGCGTGTGATCACTGTGCCAGTGTTCAATATAAACAGCAGAAAACATGACTTCAGAGGTGGTCTGTCCCCTTCCCAAAACATCCTCCATCAAAGCTTCTCCCACAGCACACGCTAAATCATAACTTACACGCTTACACGATACAAACAAACCGTGCGGCGTGAGGGAGGAATACAGATATGATTCATCTCTCAAATGAAATATCTGCTTTTGAAACAGAGATGAGCTCGGAAGAACAGGAGGACAACATCAGAAACTCAGTGAGGCACTGAAGGAAACAAGTTTTGTTGTGTAAAATAATAAGAATGCCGTCTGAGGAGACATCATATTGTTCTTCCAGTATGTGTTGGCAGTGGGAGGGGTCTGTCATCCTATACTGCGCTGTGATTGGTTGGATGGTTTGATTGACTTCTGTTGTGCTTTTTGACCCTTGCAGGACAGTACAGGGATGAAGATGTGGAAGAAAAGGTGGTTTGTGCTGTCAGACATGTGTCTCTTCTACTACAGAGGTGAGTCTCACACACACTTTATCATCACCCTGTGTCTGAGTACCTGTGTCGGATTCTCGTGTTGCTGCCCGTCTCCAGGTTATTGCCGGGGAACAAATGTTTATCTCGGTTCACTCCTTTGAGTTATAAGCCACTGTGCGGTTTAGTTGTACATATTCACGGTTATCTACCAGTTTTGCATGGTATACAAGCACACAGGCCACAAAATACTGCTGCTGCCGCAGGATTTTTCGAAAGCTAGTATCAGGACAGTATTAACACACACTGGCAGGGAGGAAGCGAGATGAGATGATGTCGGAGTCTCCGGAAGCTCAGCTCGCTCTCATATCCTGATGATGTGCTGTTAGATGTCCATAAACTGCAATTTAATAGTCCATCAGTTCAGTCTGATCTCAGTCTCATGGCTGGAGCCATGAGGGGCGAGACTGTTTATTGGCTGATGGAGAAGAGAAAAGTGTTCTTACCACACAGGACACATGCTCCAATCACAGACCTCTACATTTCATCCATCTCTCTCTTTATCTCTCTGTCTCTCTCTGTTGGTTTTATTTGCTTGTTCCTCTCTGGCTGCTGACAGATTCATGTTCCTCAGCAGTGATATCTGAGCGCTGCTTCACAGATCTGAGTGTTTCTCAGCCTGCTAGGAGTCAGTGTGTGGGTGAACAGTTACAGACACAAAACTTGCTCTGTGTAACTTTTAAAAGAAGGTTGCATGATGTGATGCGTGATTGTTCTCATAATTGATCTGTATGTGGAATACTGATCATATTTATGTAAGAAAGCTTTACATGGGCACAACTCACCTGTTTTACAGAAAATGTTGAAATCTTTTTAAATAGTGTGATGAATTAATGAATTATGAATTAAGTAATTCATAATTCATCAAAGTATGTTCTTGAGGTGATGAGAAATTGTTTTCTGATAATTTTGACAGTATTATGGTGATATTAACAGATGAAATATTATCACAGTTGCCAGTCTGCATTGACTTTTTAAACATTCTGCATTTAATGTTTCTCTCTCTTAAGATGAGAAAGAAGAGGGAATTCTGGGAAGTATTCTCCTACCCAGTTTCCACATCTCCATGCTGTCTGTGGATGACCACATCACCAGAAAATATGCCTTCAAGGTCAGAGTCTGTATAAACCTCTGAAATGTGGAGAGATTTTCTATGCAAATGTGATTTTTAGAGAGGAAGTGGACAGGAGGTGAGACCCTCCATTCAACCCTAAAACCTTCATTTTAGAGTAATATTCCTGAAAGTCAAAGTTTTAAAGTAATGCTGGTAATTTAACTGCCATCTTCACTAATTCAGACTGGCTAATAGTTAATTTACACATACCTGCTCATTTTTTTGGAAATTTGGCAAACCTTTTCCATTATCAGACCTCATCAGACATTATGTGTTAAAATGTCTTACTAAACTTGTCTGTGCAGAAGTTACAATCATTTTCTGTGCTAATGGACAGAATCTAGGACATTCCTTGATATTAGCTTCTTGTGACAAAATGATTCTGTCAGTGTTTTCTTTGAGTCTCAGTCATTTGCTTATAATAATGCTGAGATATTTCTGAACACACTGTGTGTTGACTCATTCAATCTCTCAATCTTCTCGTCTTGGCTTGTCTTCCATGAGGCTCTATAAACATCAACATGTTTACCGTGTGGAGCTTCAGTGATGTGGTGAGTTCTGAGTCTACACAGTTCCACATGAACATGTTAATTCACATGAATATATCATCACATAGACAAAAAGCTCAATGTTTAGACCTCAGCTCTCAGCACCTAGTAAGCTGCCTGTCTCTAACACATTGTTAGACATTAAAGGCAATGTGAAGTCTGTTCTAAACCATAAACTGCAAACTGTCGCTGTCCTCTAAGTCACACGTCCACAGAGCAAATACATCAGTATTCACTGTTCTTTTGCTCTCTTTCCAGGTTACTCTGTTCATTTCTCACAATCAGGCGACGCATCCGAACATGCGGACATACTATTTCAGCACAGACACAGTCAAAGACATGGAGTCCTGGATGAAGGTTATGACAGACGCGGCATTGGTCCACACAGAGCCAATCAGAAGGTAAGAAAACACTAAGTCACAATAATCTGAAAGACAGACACCTTACAAAGCTTGATGAGAATTCAGTGGGTGAACTTAAAAATCTGTACAAGTGGGTGAACAGAACAGAACAGAACACAAACTTCCACTTATTGTGGCCCAGAGATAAGTGGAAAAAACTGGAAAAAGACACCTGTTGGTCCACAATTATCCAATAGGAAGGTAGAATTAAAATATCAGCCCCTCTGAGCCAATCACGAGTCAAAAAATAACCATAAGATCTTAGTATTGCATATTGAATGTGTTTGTCGAAATAAATAATATATTCATTGGGGAAATACATATATAACAATATATATTTTTTTACATTTATTTTGGGAGCTTTTTATCCTGTTAACTTGTCTTTGTTAACACGGCTTAAAGGAAACCGAGTTTCTTTGAAACACAGCACTGTTGTTATTTTGAGACAGGCTGGATGCTCTCCAGACTTCAGCTTGTTCTCTCCAGAGAAGTTTTTACAGCTTTCTGAGTGCTGGGGAAGATTTTTAGCCTGTGTGTGTTTGTGTTCAGAGATTAGGGTCAAGTGTTCAGCACAACCTTTCTTTAGCTGTTTTAAATTTTTACATACAGTAAAACCACAGTTTAAAGGCTGTTTTATGCTAGAGATGATGACGTCATATTCTCCAAACCAAACATTGATCTGTGAACAAGATCAATATGTGAGCATTAATGAGAGCTGTGAAAAATAAAAGTATTTCCTGTATGTCTGATGATATGAAGGTAAACTCTTCTTTAAAATGTTGACCGATTCTCTTCTGTCCCCTGATCTAATCTTACCAGCAGGATTGAGAAGATGAAGGTTGAGCCGCGCAACCCTCAGGAGATGAACAACATGATGAATCACAGAGTCTTGACCCGACCCGAGATACAAAACAACGAGAGGAACCGTGAGACTCTTCGCCAGGATGAGAGGAAGCAGAAACCCTTGGAGAAACAGCCCTGCATCCAGAAAGACAAAGAGAGCAGAGGAAGCATGCAGAAGGATGGAGAAGGATACGTCCTCCAGAGAGACAGCGAGAACTCTGCCCTCCAAACAGATGCTCAGAGACTGGCACTGGAGAAGGACGGAGACCGGTACATGCTTCAGAAAGACCTGGAGAAATACGTCCTTCAGAAGGACGGAAACAAATATGCCGTTCTCAAAGATGGAGAGAGGTATTTACTGCAGAAGGATGGACAGAGGTACACAGTACACAAAGATGGCGATAAGTACACCCTTCAGAGGGACACCGACAAGTACGTTCCTCCAAAAGAGAGCGAGAAGTTCCTGCAGAAGGATGGAAGGTTTTCTGTCACGCTCCAGCAGGATGGAGATAAACGCACTCAGCCGAAGGAGCTGGAGAAACCCGTTCCACCTCCACGTGGGGGTGAGAAGTACGGATTCCAGAAAGAGGGTGGCGTGGAGCGTCCGCTCACCAAGATCAACAGCATCAAACTCCAGCCTGCTCAAGCAGCAGCCATCGCCGCGGCTGTGTCCTCCTCCAGACAGCTGCAGAGTGGATCCGCTCCATACAAACCATCCCAGCTCAACGGTTCAGGAGAACGGGCTGGAGATCGAAGCCCTGGAGACATCAACAACACATTACTTCAGAGGACAACAGCACCACCCCAGCCTACAGAACCAGAGAGGACACTGAACAGAACCGACTCCATTCAGCAGCTTGAGCACTGGGTTCGGACACAGCGCACACGGACCCCAGATGATGACACCAGAAGGTGAGGACTCTCAATACACATCAGGGCTTCATTCCAGGATAATTTTAACCAGGGGCTCGGAAGTCTCAAAATGATACAAAATTATTTAAAATAAGACAATATAAGCATTAAAACAACTAAATACAAGATATCTAAAATTTTATCTATGTATTATGTCAAACTCTAGAATATTTGTAAATTTGGGTAAAGATTGTGAGTTGGGGGCTTCAGATATTGTTGGGCACAAATGGGTACAACATCATTGTGTGTAGCTGTGTGTTTGTTTACCCTTGTCTAGCTACACCACATACTAGACCTTCATACACATCACACCCCTGACAGGAGATCAGCAGAACTCTGTTCTCTCCCACACTCCTCACCCCGAACACTGCTGGAACAAACGAAACGCAAACAAACAGCATTTCTCTCCGTCTACAGGCAATGTTCAGTGTGAGCTCTTTATCATAACCTAACAGATAGTTTTACTACTGCCTGCTGCTTGTCGATTCAGACCGGCCGGGTGGAGGAGGTTTGTTATGCAGGAGCTGTACATCGATGTCAGGTGTCATCCTCCGTTTTGCTGTGTAGCTGCAGGACGTGGTTGCTCTCCTCAGATGAATAAGTCATGCAGTTTTGTGCTTATCCACCACCAACATTTGTCTCAGAGTGGATCAGAGTCGCTGCCAGTGCAGGAAGAGAAGTGAGCGGGTGAGCGAGGAGAGAAAACATCGGCATGTGTTTGTGTTATTTAAAATGCTGAATATCAGAAGGTTTTTGTGAAGCAAGTGTCTGTGTTCACGTCTAAACCCTACATCAGTATTTTGTAGATGTTTTGTCTTCTAGGCAGCTGTGTGGTTGATTTTTGACAGTGCTTATATAAGTCATGTCTTGACCAATCACAAACTTTCTTTCCAGACTATCAGCATGTTGTGTGATCTTGTGCAGAAAGACAGATCTCAATTTTATTTCAGGCAACAAACTAAGCCTTTTGATAAAATGGTGTATGGTAAATCAAATCTCCAACAGACTGTTCTGTTACACAAAACTCCTGCTTGTTGCATCGTGCAACATTGTGTCTTTATGTTGATGGCGTCTGACTGGGATCTTGTGAACCCCTAATAATACAAAGCTTCCTTCATTAGTCATCCAGTGTCTCAGTTGACCCTCTAATAAGTCGATTATGCAAATCATCTTCTGCAGAGCTTCAGTAACCGTATCCTGTGTCATGGTAACTCATTGAAACAATCTCCTGCATCTGAGGGCACCGTTCAGAGTCTCTTGTTTTCAGCAAATAGAGACACAACTCTTAAAACTCATTGATTTTCACTCTGCTGTTACTGCCTCTGTGTTCAGATCATTAATGATGTCTGTAAATGTGTGGAGGATGCAGACTGAGTTCAGCAGAACCCAGGCCAGCTTTAACTCACTGCTTCTTTAACATGTAACTTTAACATGGCGTGCTTGTATAAATAGACTGCAGTTTTATGGACCAAGGTCAGTTTGTTTTTCTGCGCGATGTAGTCCGTAAGCAGAATGACAGACGAGTGATTAATGATTAGAGTCTGATCAGCTCTCAGGTGCAGGGAAAGGGGAAGACAGCACACTAAACTGTTTTATCATATATTAATAAATCAGTGTTTAATTATCACCTGCAGCGCTACAGGAAATCATCACCAGGTTACAGACAGGCCCTATTAACATGACTGTACTTTATAACTTTCTTATGGAAGTGCAGAACACTTACACATAAGCATTTAGCAGGTCCTAAGCCACTTACAGCACATTTGGTGTGTACATTTTGTCAGGGCATGTGTTTCCTGTCAATTCTTGGTGTTGCTAGACGTTTGTAAAACGTGAAATTTCTCTCTCTGTGTGTTTTAGCATCACTTCCTACCAGACGTTGCCCAGGAACATGCCCAGCCACCGGGCACAGGTGGTACCGAGGTATCCAGAGGGTTACCGCACTCTCCCGCGCAACATGCTGCGGCCGGACAGCATCTGCAGCATCACAGGGTCAGTGTATGACCGCGCCCTGCCTCCCACGACAGCGGAGAAGCGGCGCTCCATACGGGACGACACCATGTGGCAGCTGTATGAATGGCAGCAGAGACAGACGCACAGTCGGCTCGGGTACGGCACGCTGCCCAGCCCAAAAACCATGAGTCAGATCGCAGAATCCATACCCCCCTCTCCTTCCCACGGATCTCTGTCCGGTTACCACACCTTCTCCCCAAACCAGCCCCTCAACCCGGACTCCTGCTCAGAGGTTTCCTCTCCGGTGTTCCGTGGTGACGTGACTCTGGAACGTCGCCACCGACCAATCTCTAAGGTAAAGTCAAACTGATGTCAGACAGAAACTGATTTCCAGAGCAGAGAGTCGATAAAATTTCTTTAATGAATTTTCTGTTTCTATTTATTTAGGTTGTATATTTATAAGGTTGTATATTTATATTTACTTGTATAGTCACAGTTAGATTATTCAATATCTGATTCAGATGGTAATAAAAGAGCAGAGCTTAATTAATTTTCTTTAATATAGTCTTAGCTCAGCAATAAACTTATTTTTGTATTCATGTGCTGCATGTGGTGGTTAGTGCGCTCTCTATAAAATGATTTTCAATAATCCTTTAAATCCTTAATCCTTAAAAAAAGCTGTAATCACAGAAGTTTGTTAGTTAAAGTTGTGTGAGGAAGCAGATGATGAAGTTTCTTCTCTAGTTCTCTCTTCATCTGATGCTGTTTGGTGGTCTGCAGCACTTACTGCTTTCATCTTCTCTCTGTCAGTATTCGTTCCCTCCTGAGCGCAGACCTGTGCATCCAGCGCAGAGCGTCACTGCGCAGTCGCTGCAGGGCAAAACGGTATGCTTGTTTTCCTCTCCACCCACAGTCTCCTCCTGCTCAGATGTTTCTCATTAAAACACCCAGAACTTTCCTTTTAAACTCTCTGCACTTGTTTGAGGTGCTTAAGACACGTAGAGGTCTTTCAGATAAATCTTCTTGGAACCGCATGTTTTTCTTCTAGTCCAGACTGTGAAGGTTCAGGATGTTTATGATGATGTAAACAGAGCTTTAAATGTTTTGATGGACTGTAGTCAGGGGAGACAGTGTATTTAATTTAACAGGGATGAAAACTCGGTTGTGCGGGATATGTGAGAACCTTGTTCAGTTGATTTTACTGTTTGCAGCCTGTGAGTGAACGAAACATTCTTACAACACTCTTAAAGCATCATTATTCCTCATTTGTGATAAAATAAGACCTGTACTGCCATGCACATTAGCTTGAGTTTATCATACATGTAACCTCATATATTTCTGTTCATCTTACAAAGAGCTGAGAGTGTTTTTGTGTGCTAATACTGAGAGCTGCTGTTACTAAACCATCATTATTATTTTCACACTTGAAAGTTGTGATCTAAAGTCTTTCCCTGTTAAGCTTCTTCTGTTGTTTCGTTTTCTTTATTTTAATAACACAAAATGAAATTGGCAGAAATGCTGCAGTCTTTACCAGCAGTAGAACATTTGAATAAAACAGCCTGCAGTCACTTATTGAAATAATAAGTTCTATTGCTGTTCTTATAATGATGTATTTTGTTACAGCGCATGGAGTTTAATTTAGTAAATGTACTATTTTTGTAAGGTAGCAGGCCGTTTGTTTCCCCTGCAGACAGCTGTATACCTCTTGATTTTTTATTCTTATCTTTTATTCTGAGTCTTAAAGGCCAGGATGAAATTACAAGCACAAGATTTTACACATAACTGCAGATGTTCGAACCTGAAGGTTCTTCAAATGTGGTTGTTTAGGTTTTGTAAAAACTGAAGTCGGCCATGTGTGAAGAAAGGTTTCCAAAACCCCAGAATTACAGCTCTAAATCCACACACCGTCCAGATCCCTGTTACCCCCCCCGTGAACCCCTCACACTAACCTGCTCCTGTCCCCCTGCAGCCGGAGGAACTCACCCTGCTGCTCATCAAACTGAGACGACAGCAGGCAGAGCTCAACAGCCTCCGTGAGCACACGCTCACGCAGCTAATGCAACTGAACCTCGATGCTGCCAACCCAAAGGTCAGCCGGGTCGCGTGTGTGCCGTCCTGGGCATCCCAGACTGAAGGACTTCTTAGTTTGAGTGACCATGCCAAGCCCCGCCCACCCCCAATCCCTTTTATTTCCTGTGTTTTCATTGCTGCTGCTGCATGTTGCTGTTGATTGATGTCGCAATTAAGTTTCAGTGTTTAGGTTTAACATATGTAATGTTTGGACAGATATCCCGTCCAGTTTACTAACGTTTGCGAATTCCTGCAGGTTCTGATCATGTTTCGCGTGTAGCATGGATATATTGACGCAGTTTGAGAACATGATTTACATGAACATGTTTATATCCAAGACCTTTTTTAGTTTCTCGTTGGCTTATGTGGCTTGTTGTTGTGTCTAGCTTATAGAAGTACAGGGCTGCATAAAACATCTGTATTTTTTAGATCAGAACATTGATCCCAAAATCCCAAGAGTGATTTTTCTGTGGATATTTTGGGGGGTGAGTGCATGCATTAAATGCATGGTTTTTTGCATGTACTTTTAACAGAAATATTTTATTTGTGGGTTGTCTTTGGTCTGCGCAGGCCTCTAGTACACATCCTTTGGGTTATTGCATTAATAGCTTTCTGTATTAGTCTGTTTGTTACAATCACATTGCATGTTATGCAGTCAGTAATTAAAACAGCTCAATTGACTGTATTGAAATGATCTTTGCTCAGCCCTATAAAACTGCATGAGGAACGTGAGTTTTCCAGGAGCTTTGCAGCTAAATAATAGTTTTGTGGCAGTTGTTGACTTTAACTGCATTAGGTGGCTTGTTCAGTAGTTTTGCTCCTCTCCTCTGAGAGTCTCTTCCGCAGCGTCTCTGTGTCTTACGGTTTCTCACTGCTCTCGTCTCGTTTTCTCTCTTCTGGCCTCTCTAGAGTGAAATTCTCTCCCATCACCTTCAGAGGAATCTCATGTACTTGGACAGTCAGGTGAGGGTCTTTCCTGTTTCTCACTTCCTGTCTAATACTTACTCACTCATTTGTGTCCTATTTCTCAGACTTTTATTACATCACAGATAAAACTCTTTTTTTCTGTCATGTGATGTACAGTCACTGTCAGAATTTGTTTCAGTTCTGTGTTTTGATAAAGTTTAGAAACGAGTTTATGAGTTTAGACTCATTTAAAATCTTATAAGCCTGGACTTTTGGTTACTAAAACTTAAAAATAAAAAAACACAGGTGATTTATCTTCACTGATACTTTAACTGATACTAATCAAAGATTCGTGTTTTTCTGATTGTTTCTTGTATTTCTTGTAATAATGATGTACGCACAGTAAACACAGTTGCTGTCAGGATGTTTGGATGTGTTTTTGGGGTCAGGAAAGGATTTTGCCTTTGCGTCAATTAATGTCTCTTATTGCTTTGAAAAGGTTAAATCTGAATAACACACATTTTTCAACCAAGGCTGCTTGTCTTGACAAATCCTAGAAATCATTTGCTGTATTTTTATATTTGATTGTTCTACTAATGCGTGCGTTCATTATACGCATTATGTGTTAACAAATGCGTTATTTGTAGCGGTCAGAAAACTGTGCAAACCCACAGTGTGTGTGCTGCTGTGCTCTGATAATGGCTGTATTCATCATGTATTAGATGAAGGAGAATGAGCCGATAATCTTCATGATTCACACTATGATTGAGAACTCGGCACCAAGGCCCCAACTGTACCAGCAAGTAAGGTCTTGGAACACACGGTTATGCTCCTCCCCTCTCGCGCCATGGCTCCACCTCTTTGTTCCTCCACCTGGAAGCGCCATCCCCTCACTGCCCCATCCAGTGTCGGTTTTGTTCCTGCACATCCCATTGGTCCTCGTCGTTGTTGTTGTTTTCTTAAGTCACGCTGGCATTGTCATGGCTTGAGCTGCCCGAGCGTCTGCTGGTGCTAATGTGTCGCGCATTAGCAGTGACTTCATCCATCACACCAGTGTTCATGAATCAGTGTGATTTCAGAGTGTGTGCGGTCCCGTGTGTTTTCTGTGAACAAACACGTGTGATAGGCTTCTTCATAGACTTCAGTTTGTGATTGTAGTGTGAGTCTGATGTCTTTTATTTATACCTGTAAGTCAACTGTAGTGTGGATATTTCTCCGCTCTTCACATCCAGCAGTTCAGCTGTTCACTGGGTGTTATACAGCTTCCTCTTAGTGTGGTGTGAGTACTTCAGCAGTAGTGTCCTGAGACCTGAGCTGAAAATCCCCTGCCTCTCTCCCTCTCTCTGTCTCTCTCTCTCTCTCTCTCATTTCCTGTATCTCTGCCGGCTGCAGATGAAGGTGTGAGGTCTTTCAGATTTAGTCTTGGCTTTTCATTAGTCATGCTAATTCAAGCACTGACAGACTCGAGCGAGAGGGATGGTAATTACAGTGGTACGCTGCTGCCCCCCAATACCCCCCTCACTTCAGAGATTTTTTACTAACCTTCATAAACTCACCAGACTCAAAACTACTGACTGAGTGTGTGTGTGTGTCTGTGAGAGAGAAAGAAAGAGAGAGAGAGGCTCATGATTTCCATCAGACTTTCTCATGTGCTTTCTCCAGAGTGTTTGCATGTTTTGTGTGATTATTTGTAGCATTCAGTTTGTATTCAGTGTGATTGTAAATAACTGTGTTAATATAAAATCGTTGCAGAAGTTTGTTCTCTTCAGATACAATTCAAGTTTCTTCTTCCATAGTGAGTGTAATTAACACACAGCGTTCGGGCCCTTATGTGAAAGCCAGTGTTTAATGATGTGTTTAATAATGTAATGACAGTAAATCGGCTGTTTGAAAAGCTTGACCTGATTCATGTTGCCTCATTCACCGCTTCATATTGAGAACATGTCCATGAAAACACTGTATCTCTGCATATATCACTGTACAGTGAAGAGAATACAGTGTGTCCTGTTATTGCAGAAGATGGGTCCAGAAGACTTCAGAGAAAATTCCTGCAGACCAGAAGAACCAGATATAGATGTAAGTATCTTTAATTCTTCCATCCACACGTTCAGTGTGAATAAACTGCTGCTGATACAAACATTACAGTACACTGATATTATACCACAGCATCATGATTATTCAGCACATTAACAGAAGAGAATCTTCATTTATCAAACTGCATTAACACCTTTCACACACCTCAACAGAAAAACAGATCAGAAGTGAATTAAGATGTTATAAAGCAGCAGCATTATGAATGAGATGAAAGTGTTTTCACGAGCACTTGAACCGTCAGCTGAATGTACTTGTGATGATTGATTATCTGCATTAGTCTGCATTTTGTGCCATAGCTGTTACTGTCTGGTGTTTTTAACAGCTGTGTTGCTGTGTTGATCAGTATTCAGGAGCTGAGACCTTTCTCACAGTTTCTTCATGTGTGTCTGATCTGAAAGTGACTTTTCTGCTATTTCAGGCAAAGTTAAGTCGACTTTGTGAACAGGACAAAGTAGTGAGAACTCAAGAAGAAAAATTACAGCAGCTCCACAGAGAAAAGGTGTGTGTGTGATTGTCTGTTTGAGTGTGTTTTGCAGTATTAGGCGTGTTTTGAGTTCCGAATCTGCAGCGCATTGCAGTCACTGATGGATTTCTGCATGTGTTTGGTTGCAGCACACGCTGGAAACTGCGTTACTATCTGCCAGTCAGGAGATCGAGATGAGCGCAGATAATCCAGCAGCCATCCAGAGCGTCATTCAACAGAGAGACGTGCTGCAGAGCGGCCTGCTTAGCACCTGCAGGGAGGTGTCGCGCGTCACCACTGTACGCCCTCCTCATGCACATGCACATGCACATACACATGCACACATGCACACACACACACACACAGTGACTGATGTGACACCTAACTCTTCGCTGTTGGCAGGAACTGGAGCGCAGCTGCAGCGAGTTGGAGCGGCTGAAGGCAGATGTCACGCTGGCTAAGAGTAACCTGCTGGAGCAGCTGGAGGCCCTCGGGAGCCCTCAGGTGACGTCATCCAGAAACCTGCTCAAATTACTACACACTCACTACATGCAGCTGTAAACGATTCACACGACTGATTTACACACTGTGTACTGCTGAGAGAGTTTTCCAGTGATAATTCCACACACACAGACTTCAGAAGTTTATGAAACGAAAGTGTGTATGTGTCCAGACGGAGCCTCCCAGTCAGAAACACGTTCAGATTCAGAAAGAACTCTGGAGAATCCAGGATGTGATGGAGGCACTGGGCAAGAACAAACCCAAGAGAACCTCAGAACCCAGTGAGAAAACCCACACACATAACACACGCATACAAACACACATATACACACATACAACAACACACACACACACACACACACATACATACAACAACACACACATATACACACACATACACAAACACACACCCATTTCACATTGAGAAATATTGAGTTATATATTGAATATCATAAGATGGGTGTCATTTTTAAGGTGCTGTACAGCAGCCCTAATCGCTATAATCCTGCACATACATCTGTGTTCATGCCCACAGTTTTCATTTTCAGTAAATGTCTATTTTAAACAGCAATAATTTACATTTCTGTGATTTTTTTTTTTTTTTTTTGTCTGTCTGTTATTTATAGGTTTTCCTGGTGCAAATCCTCTTTCAGACCTGCATAAAAGTGATGTGAGTGAGCACACACACAAAACATTCACTTGTATTTAGGCGTCAGGTTGTGATTACTTAAGCTGCTTTGGGTTGGTTGTTGCTCGTGGCAACTGCCTTCACTGTGCCGTTGTGTGCGATCTGTAGGAGTCAGACCTCATACCCCCGCGGCCTCCTCTGCCGTGTACTTATGAGGGGGGAGACCGCCCACCTCTGCCCCTCATCAGCCCCGGGCAGCCCCACATGCCCCGTACTACCCCTCACAGGCCAGAGGACCGCAAGAACGCCCAGCGCAACGGTGCCCACAGCGTAAGACCAGCTGTGACCTGCCCTCAGCCCATCACCCCCACCACCCGAATCACCCCGTCATCAGAACCTACGACCATAATCACCTACCCTGCTGTCATTGCTTCATAAACCTTAAACTAGTTTAAAGTCACTGTTAAACACATTTGTGTTGTTTATGAGCTCTCATGCTTTTGCTATTAATATTTCACTATTATTCTGAAAAGTGCAAAGTGGCAATAAAAAGTCGGTTTGTATGAACCTTTTACCTGGTATGTTTACTGTATGTCAGTATTATTTTGGCCAGTGGCAACCAATGATAAACCTGGACTGATGGACCACTGTTTCATTCCATGTGCTTTTGCCCTCTTGGTTTTCATTCTGTGTTTATCTTTATTGCACATTTACTACTATGTCTCTGAGCACTTCCTGTTAAACATTCAGTATATAAAACAAACAGGTGTTTGTATCCGAGTCTTTGAGGCTACAGTCTTCTAACATTGTTTTCCTCATTTTCATTCCCATTTTGACATTTAATTTATGATCATGTTTTCTCACATAACGTCAGAAATATAATACCAGTATGTTTCAGTGAGTGTGTGTGTACTGAAAATACTGTACATTTCTGCTCTGTAGGGTGCAGATTACAGACTGTATAAAAGTGAGCCAGAACTCACTACAGTCACAGAGGTGGATGAGAGTAATGGAGAAGATAAATCTGAACAGACTGCAGAGAAAGAGCCACCCAACATCACCAAAGGTACGGGAGACACCATCTCTCCTGAACACAGACTCACATACCTGCTGTTGACTCAGCTGTCTGTCTGTTGTTAGGTATGGTTTACCCTGTGGGAGTGGTTAACCCACGGACTAAATCCCCCATACCTGAGTCCTCCACTATCGCCTCTTACGTAACCTTGAGGAAGAGCAAGAAACCTGACCCCAGACCAGTATGTGCACATCACATCTATATTAGTCACTGACAGCAGTTCTGTTTGGAATGGAATACTAATATAATATTACACATTTAATTCAGTGTGCCGTCAGATTATTATCTTAAATAAATAAACACAACAATTCAGATCAAGATAAGGAGGTTCACTGTTGATTTGTATTGCTTCCTGGTCCTTTATAACACTGGGGAGCATTGTGGGATACAGTATTCCACAGTTTTCTTTTAGAAATATGATCAAGTTTCCCATTTTAAACACAGTTGTGTGTCAAGCCAAAAGCCCATGACCGTTTGTTTTGATGTATAATAAATGTGTGTTCAATCGCAGCAGCAGGACCGGCCTCGCAGCGCAGTGGATCAGATGAGCGGCGCTGTAGAGGTTGGACGGACTCGCATGAGCGTCGAGGAGCAAATGGAACGAATCAGACGTCACCAGCAGGGGGCGCTACGTGAGCGGAGGAGAGAGGATGGCTCACTGTCCCGCAGCCTGTCTTTCACTAAAGACAATCCTTACTACACCCTACAGGTACCAGAACCACCGACACCTCGAACACTTCAGCTGAAGCTTTGTGTAGGATGTAGCCCCGCCCACAATTAATTCCTATTAGTCCAACATCACACTTTCTATAGCTGTATATTAAACATCAAACATGTTCTGGTTGGCTGTTGTTTTGTCCCTTAGCGCAAAACAGTGATGACAGAACAGTGTTTGGTTTGGATGTGTTGTCAGCTGTAGTTTATCTATAGAAAAGTCACTCTATAAACCTGTGAAGCTGACTGGAGTATCTGAGCCGTCTGTCTCTGGGCCTCAGTTCTGAACTCTTCCCATCATGCACTGCTGCCCCACTGGGCTTTCATTCTTTAAATCTGCTCTGTCATTAGAGCTTCAGACAGAAGCTGTAATTCAAAGCTACAGTGAGTAATGAGTCAGTGGACGTCTGCAGCGCTGCTCTGCTGTTTGCGGCTGACTGCTTTCCTGACAGACTTGAGACATAAGCGTGTGTGAGAATCTGGAGTGCTTTATGGGGGCCAGAGTCTGTTCAGTTCCTAACAGCTCTGTGTGTTCGGCGGTTTTTAATGATGTTTCTTCCTTCAGACGCATAAGAAAAGCCCATCAATGTCTCCAGATGACCCTGATGACCACAGAGACTCATCGCCCACAGAACTAGAACCACCAACCAAACCTGCTAATACTGAAGAGAACCGCAAAAGCACTAAAGACACAGGACCCAAGAAGATCAAACCAGAGATCAAGGTACAAACACACACAAAACATAAAAAAATAAAGTGAACACCACAAGTAGTCTGGTTTAGTTCTGACCTTTGACCTCCTCTCTCTGTGCAGAAGAAACCAGAGATGTTTCGATCAGACTCCATTAAAGAGAGTTTTTTTAAGAGTGTAAGTCCTAAAGCTGTGCTGAACGAGGAGAAAACATCTAAATATCCGACCCCAGCAGAGCACAGCAGACCTCTGCCCACTCACAACAGGTACTGACTGAACACGTCAGTGTGTGTGTGCTGTGTGTCTTCTGTTTCCTAACACGAGCATCCACTGCATAGCTTACAGACAGCAGTGATGGTACGTGTGGGCACAGAGGAAGATGAAGAGGAGGAAGATAAGTCCTCCATTCAGGAGCAGGATGTGTCGTATGAGCTGACCAATAGCAAACACAGCACAGTGATGTCAGGTGAGCAGCAATGAGACCTCGCCATAGTCCTGTGTGTGTGTGTGTGTGTGTGTGTACTGAAAAATTGAGACTGATGACAATATGTATTTTCCGTTTGTGTGTTTTGAACATTATCTCTTATTATTTACTTGTTTGAGCCAGTTTTAACACGTATGCAGAGTTAATTTCAGCTGCATGTCTCTGTGCGATTAACCGCTTGTGTGTATGTTTGTCTGTTTGTTTGTGAATGTGCTGTGTGTGTCTTGCAGTGAACAGTCTGTCAACTCCGCCCCAATCTCCAAGCTCCTCCTCCTCTCCCCCGCCCCCTCCCTCACCCCCTCAGCTGACGGATGGGTCTCACTTCATGTGTGTGTGAGAGGAGAGATGGAAGAGTAAGAGATTTCCACATCATGTACAGATACAAACACACACTCCACTGCTCCTCTTTCATGTGTTGAAATGTTTGATCAAGTATCAGGTATTCTGCCCAAATAGTCCCTGTGAAAGTGTTTTGTATGTTTGTCTCATTGAGAGTGAATGTGAGGTCTGTGCTCGGGTTGTAATGACACAGACAAACACAGAGTCTCGCCGTGTTTCAGCATTCCTGAAGCTTCAGTAATGAACATCAGTAGATCCAGATGAGGAGTGTCTGACACACACTGCAGCTCACCAGAACTGCTGCAGACAGAATATTCACAAAACCATCACACACTGAAAACAGATCTGAGCCAGTAAAACATTCTGGATTGGTGA
This sequence comes from Chromobotia macracanthus, assembly GCA_036877525.1. Lineage (NCBI taxonomy): Eukaryota > Metazoa > Chordata > Actinopteri > Cypriniformes > Botiidae > Chromobotia > Chromobotia macracanthus. The sequence continues at coordinate 1,426,017 of JAZGTH010000012.1, forward strand.
TATTTGATTTCTCTCATGTTAATGCAATTGTTGTAGCCAGTGCTGGGAAATGTTACTATAACATTAAAAGTAACTTATTAAAATAGCAAATGATGTTACACTTGCAACATGTACAACATATTTTGTTGGGCTGAAATAAAAAAGGATTATTGATGATATTGCATGCATAACCCTCAGTACTGTTAAAGGTACAGTATGAATGTATATATACTTTACTGATGTGAAACAGTTCAGTAAAATGTTTCTTCTCCACCAGCCCTCCACTGTCATCAGTAGAGTGAGGTATGACATCACCGAAAAAGCACCGCCCACTCCTGGGTCAGCTGACCAATACAGACACGACATCCAGGCCTTAGTTAACCACCATTCAACCTGCCAGCCACCATGAAGAAATCCAAGAACAAATGATACAAATATAATGATGATTATTTATATTCCTGTTGATTATTTTGTTTTAATGTTGTGTATTTTACAGAGTTTTATTCTGTTTGAGTTTAGTGTGAATGGGGGATTTTGAGGATTCATTAAAACACACACACACACACACACACTGATACACACACGTTTTATTCAAATTAGTTGTTTTATCGTTTGCTTGTTTTATATGAATTTTAATCGATGGCTCTGAGTTTTACCGTGTTGGTCGATGCCTTTATCAGTACTCAAATCTTTTGCACTGTAACTCATTGATTCTTTTTTACTCAGTTGATATCAAACAGTTTGTGTATAAACGATGTACAACGTGATATTTCAATAAGGTGCCACAGAACTGCAGCAGACAGACAGATTTGTACATGTTCTGTATACAGTCTGCAATAACCTCCACACTGTTTCCGACACACTCATGAATGTTCCAGCTTCTGTTTTATTTTTCTATGCTGAGATATATTTAAATAGAGAGACGAGTACAGAGTATTACTGTTTTAAAGAAGAGTATTACAGAGATTTGCTTTAGTTTGCGCTCTATGCTTTTCTTAGCGGAGGGGAATAGCACATGAGAAGTTAAAAACAGCAATAAGCAGGGTTTGGTGTTTATCTTTGATGTATAAACTGTAAAATTCATGATGTATATAATGTTCTTCATACACTGAGCAGAGCAGAGCCATCAGAGGTTTATGGATCCAGAGTCAATATGCAAATGTTCATATTTCATCTGTTTTATATCATGTGAAATAAATGTTGATGTTCTTGCATATAAAACAGTTTTCTTTCTTGTCTGATTCCTGGAGCTCCCACAACATGAGCTCATTGTCAAGCCGATCTGGTTCATGTTTTTCCTGAAATTATCCATTTCCTGCAATTCAGATTAAAGAATTAAACTATTCAGTTTTTAATTCTTTAACTATTCAACTATTAAAGTTTTAATGAAATAAAGGCACAATATACTGATTTAAAGTGAATATATAGTATATATATAATAATATATATATATATATATATATGAGGTCAAGATAACACTTCTTATCTTGACCTCAAAGTTGAAA
>JAZGTH010000012.1:1432500-1487500 GCA_036877525.1 Chromobotia macracanthus
GACCTGATTTCCAGCCCCTCTGATCATCTGTTACATAGAGACGAGTTTACACAATCCAGTCAATGGAATCAGCTGTCACTTTAATATGCAGTGTTGTATGTTATAGTCAGCAACTGAGAACTGGTTTCTCTGGTTTCTGTGTTTAATTGTGTGTGTGTTTGTTTCAGTATCAGCAGCACTCTGATGGACATGGAGAGCATCGCGTCCAGCGGTCGCTCCACTCCAGCCATGATGAACGGTCATGCAGGGGCATCTTCCTCTTCCGTTAAGGGCTCGTCTTACCCCTGCTGTTGGGATCAGTGTCACATGCTGTTCAACACCAGCCCAGACCTGGCAGAACACATCCGCGGGGTCCACGTCGATGGCCAGCGTGGAGGGGTCAGTCTGTGTGTGTGTGTGTGTGTGAACAAGCACACGTTTTAAAGCGGAAACATTCACTAATAAGAGTCCTGTCAGGTTTAAAGTTAAATAACAGTAGATATACTGATCAGATTGAAGACAGAATTTATATTGTCTGATTGATAAACATTACTGGAACATATTTAATGTAATAAACTAGAAAAGCTCTGAGATGTGAAGTTAGTCGTGGAGCACGATTCGTTTGCAGGGACCGCTTGCACTGACACTTGATCTGATGCAGTGATGTTCAGACATGTGTCTGCGTGACTGCTGTGTTCAGATGTTGCTGCAGCTGCTGTGTGGTGTTTCATTCTGACATACTGTTGGCATGTGTCTCCTGCAGGTGTTTGTGTGTCTCTGGAAAGGCTGTAAGGTATATAACACACCATCCACCAGTCAGAGCTGGTTACAGAGACACATGCTGTCTCACAGCGGAGACAAACCGTTCAAGGTTAGACACACACAAACACTTCTTCCTAGTCAAGAAAAACATTTGGCATGAAGAAAATATTTCCACATCACAATAATGAGAATTTAGTGCGACAGAAAAATGTCTAATTGTTTTAAAGCAGTTTTTTATTTTTATCTAATTGTGCTGCATAGTGAAGTGTTTATGTTTGCAAATAGTTTGTCATGTTGGCACAATGAAAACACAGGACTCTTCTTGTAATAATAATTGTCTCTTTCTGCACAGTGTGTGGTAGGCGGCTGCAACGCCACCTTTGCCTCACAGGGGGGGCTAGCGCGCCACGTCCCCACCCACTTTAGTTCCCAGAATTCCTCCAAACTCTCCAGTCAAACCAAAGTGAAGGAAGAGTCACCCTCCAAAGCAGGCATCAATAAACGGAGAAAACTCAAGTTCAAACGCAGGCGCTCCTTGCGTACGTATCAGATGTTCAAGCCTTTTCTCATTTGAGGGCTCTTTTAAAGAGCCAAACCCTTTAAGTGGAGCAAAAATAAACTGCATGAAAACCAGACGCAGACTCCTGTAAGGTGAAGCGGACTGAGAACATCTCCATGCGTGGTCTTGGTTTGTTTGGAGTGTTCATATATAAGCCAAAGGTCTGTCATGTTCTCTGACTCCAGTATGTTTCTCTACCACAGCACGGCCCCATGATTTCTTTGACGCTCAGACCATGGATGCCATCCGCCATCGCGCCATCTGCCTCAATCTTGCCACCCACATTGAAAGTCAGGGCAAAGGACACAGTGTTGTGTTCCACAGCACAGTGAGTCCCTGCAGTTCACCTCCCTCACAGCAGAGGGCAGTGTGCACACGCTGGACACAAATGTTTGTTTACATCAAAAACACTGGCTGTCTCTGCTGTGACTTTAATTAAAACATGAATGACCCTTCTTTCTCTGCACCAGCACAATCCATTCACAGCCCCATCAATACAAACCCACATCACTTTCTTTCACAAACACATTTCAGTGAATCTTGCATGGAATTGTGGCGTCACTGTTTCTTTAAGTGCTCCTAATAAGGGTTAGTGATTTATACACACAGCAGCAGAAACTTATTGTGAAGTTCTGAAGGCACAAACGAGAGATCTGATGTGGTTATTGTTGTGTGTAATCGAGCAGGTGATCGCCAGGAGAAAGGAGGAGTCTGGGAAAGTGAAGGTGCTGCTTCATTGGATGCCGGAGGACATGTGAGTACCTGCAAGAAGCTCAGTTGACTGTTCATAAGCATTTGTTTCTTGCGATGCAGAGAGATGCAGATGATGGTGAACTGCATACTGTCTGCTGTTATTAATACACATTAATGCAGTAGATCATCAGAGTGGCATCTGCACAATGAAAGCTCTATTTGAAATCAGCTGGTATCTCTTCGCTGAGATTAATTTGACCCCCTCAGCGCTGATGATAAGGTTGTACCGTGGGCCTCTCATTGGTAAATGCCCATGTTAGTGTCAGATGTAATGGAGGAGCGTACTGGCCATGTGAGAAGCCACCCACGAGCTCCAGAGATGTGCTGTTCCTTCCCAAATACCTTCTAATGGAAATCCTCTCACTCTCAAAAAGTCCAACATTTGACCATTTTCGGTGCGCTCTGTAGAGTAAATGCAGTGAACTGAGAATGCCTCTCGCTTTGACACGGTTTTGGATTGAATTCTGACCCGGTACATGTTGGTGTGCAGTTTAAACTGGTGTTAAATCAACTTCAGCTCTCATTCAAAAGTGTTTATGTAGTAAAATGAGCCCTGCTGATAATACTGGAGATAAATCTCAAGAATTTACATTTGTACTGCAGTTTTGTTTAGCTTTTGAAATGCCTTTTGTAGCCGTCTCTAAACTGAGTGGGTTGTAATAATTGATACACTGTGTGTGTTTGTGCGCGCGTCTGTGAGTGAGTGTGTGAGAGTGTATCTGTTAGTGTGTGTGTGTTCATTGATGCACTGAGCTGCTGTTTTGAGGCAGGCATCAGTCTGGTGAGTGTTTGTCATCTCAGTTATAACTGCAGAAGTTTCCCTGGAGAGCACATTTAAAATGGATTACTGGTCAATAAAACAAGCCAGAGCCAAACAAATCTCCATGGAGTAACGTCAGAGGAGAAAAGAACCTTTATTTTAATCATCTCAGTGTGGAATGTGTGTTGGGGGATTTGGGAGGACATGGTGGAATGAAGGACATCAAGTATGTGTGTGGGAATGTGTACTGTGTTTTTATATATGTGTGTGTAATTATGTATATACACGCGCACACACACAGGGCAGAGTATAAATCCTGCGTACTAATTTTAAAAAGCTAGCATGTTATTTTTGAAATGACACAAATAAAACATTACTTTTTTTTTTTTGATGTGCCCAGACTTCCAGACTCTTGGGTCAGTGAGAGTGATCGTCCACAGCTGAAGACTAAAGTGGTGCATCTGTCTCAGCTTCCTCAGGACACAGCAGTGCTGCTGGACCCCAACATCTACAGGTGATGCCTCAGCCCACTTCATTATCAGCTCAGATTAGAATCTGTAATGTTATGAATGAAGGAGCAGTCCACCACTTCCACATTTCAGCTCACGGGCTGTTCTGAAGTCCTTGACAGGGAGGACAGCTTTTCCATCCTGCTCCGCCTGCTGAAGACTTGCTATGAATTTCTCCAGCAGATGGAGCCAGTGTCGCCTCAGCTGATGTCCGTGTTTCCAGTCTTCTGAAAGTGTGATGTGTCGGGGGAAATTGGGGGGGGGGGTTGTGGGAGTTCAGAAACCTTTGATCCAAAAGATGATGTTAATTAATCAAAGCTGATGGTACCATGTGCCTGGGTCACCAGCACTCCAAACTCACCTTTGACCTTTTCCCACAGATGTAAATGACTAGTCCAGGACATTGTTCTGTGTTATTGCCGCTATTAATTGTTCATAATCAATCATTTTCTTTGTTTATTGGACTGCATTAGGAGTTTGTTGTTCCAGGTCGTTGATTTGACCTTCCATTGGTGTGGAATGCAAGACGCTCTCGGAACGTTAGTCTAAATTAATGTTTGCAGGCAGAAACATGTTCATATAAAAACGGCATGAAAGCAACACTTTAAACACAGGAGTAAAGACAGATGCCCGGGTCATCTCAGGTCTTGTGTGTTCTAACGTGCATGTCGTCTGTGTTTATGCATCATTGTGTTTTTGGTTGAACAATTGAACTGGGAATATCATCTTTGCTGGAGTCGTTCTGTGTGTGCGCTGTACTGTGTGTGTGTGTGTGTGTGTGCTGTACTAAAGCAGGATCTGCTTGTTTCCAGGATGTTTTTCTAGAGGACGGAGTGGGGAGGGCCACTCCTGTCGCTGACGTACACAAACCCAAGTGGACGCACCGATCTTTTGAGACAGGACAAAGACATTTTCCCTTTTTTGCTTTTTCCCTCCTATTTCATTTTTTCTTCTTAATGCTCAAAGTCTGCCGCAGCCTGCAGTGAATTTTTCATGTGTTTTTATCCCTTGAAGAGAAAAGGCCCAAAATTGTGAACTCTGTCGGTGCTGGACTTTAAACTGTCTAGGAAGTTTGTTTTCATATGTGTTGTGTACCATGATCCGGTCAACTGAAATTTATCTCCCTGCATCCTGAACTCTACAGACAAGCTCTTAAAGTCTTAGTTATTTTCGTTCTCTTTTTATCAAAGTGCCCATGTAAATATTCCAGGAGATTTGTAATATATTTTTGTACTGCAAAATTTTACTGTACTGTAGATAGATGTAAAATGCTGACAGAAGATGTAATTGTACAAAATGTGATATTGAAATAGTTTTGGATGATGTAAACGCTTCCACAGATTCTGTTGAATTGTTTTAGGTTTTGTGTGTTTATTTTTTCTTTAGTTTGACGGTTTAAATTAAGAGCTTTCCTGTGCATGCCGCTGCACCACTCACTGATGACGGCAGTGGAAAGCTGTCGTTTACTGTGTGCTGTTGATGTGTGATCTCTGCTACACACAAGCCAAGAACTATACAGACATCTCAATGTAATGGTGCTAAAGCTAACACTAGTGTTTAGGCTAATGCACAGGCACATTTAGATCAATAATGATGGTGCTTATTAGATCATATAGCAACACACTGTTTGCCATAGATTATACTTCTGTCTTTGCAGTAAAGCTGAAACTTCTGAAAACCGTTGTGTTTGGGTGTTGATTCAGTGTATGTGGGGATATGTTGAGCCGGTTGCTGGCGGGATTGTAGCTATTGCTAGTTCCAGCACATATAAACCTTCTGTTTCTCACACAGGACTCTTGTTTATTAGGAATGAGGAGGCCAGGGGCATCTGGGAGTCATTTTATTGGGGCAGATCTGCAGGCATTGGCACAGGGGCTGTCTGCCAGGGCCCTTAGCCCAGCGTCAGAAGAGTACAGCTGCTGTTTCAACAAACTGCAGTGGATATCTGAGCACTGCACACTTAACCGTGTATGATTGACTCCATAAAACAAATTATTCTGTCATTTCTGCTCACTGTCACACTAGGTTTGGGTTTTTTAATGAACAGCATTTATTTCACATCATAACTGCTAACGAGAAGTCAAAATTTCAAGAATGTAGGTCAAACGTGTAATGCACCTTGGGGTGTGTGTGTTTTTCCAAATTATTTTTTTATAGTTGAACATATCAGTGAATAGCGAGCAAGTCTTAATTACAACTAACACTCGACAGCTGCTGTAGCGGCTACAATGGGCCTGTTTGTTCTGCAGAAACGATATAATCTACACATTCCCAGTGTTTGTGTGAGCAACGGTGTACAATTTACCTATAATCTGACATTGTGTACGTATAATCTTAATTGTGTAAGTTTAAATTTGGTCGTCATAAAAAAATGTTAAACAGGAAGTACGAATACTGTACGTAAACTTGACTGCAGATCTGTAGGGAGCGCATGGTCAGGTGTGAGCCTCTACGCGATAGATTTTTATAAAATAAGCATGAAACGTCTTAGCCACTATAATTTGTCATTTTTAACACATTGGACAAAAAACACATCAGCATGAATTAATATTTAATGATTAAACTGATTAAATAAAGAGGCGCTTTTGAGGTGAGCGTCAGTGGACTGAAGGTTTTGTATAATGGCTTTGATTTAGACAACACAATCAGTTTCTGTACTGTGTATGAAGGGAATATCATAGGCGAGTCGCTCTGTTAGTGGAAGTTTTAGAAACCCTGATGTTTCTATTTCTCCATCAGTCTGCACACACAGATAACACATGCCCAGCTTTACATCCTTGTACATCCTTGTTTTCTCACTGTTGTGCCATTACTGCAGTAATGCTCTCTCTCCAGGCCTTTGAAGAGAAGGTAAGAGTGTGACAGATCTGTTTGTACCATATTTCACTCAAGCTCTGATTCTTCAGTTCAGTTGTAGGTCTGTTTTCATCCTTTCCCCTGATGGACGGCCCGCCTGCATGTTTCACATGACTGACGTGTTGATGTGGGTCTTTTTAAGCTGTGGGGAGGAAAGAGAAATATCTAACGGACACTGAGAGAAAGACAACTTTGGGTAAAACACACATTTTTGGTAGAACTCCCACAGTTAAAGTGCTGTTTGGTGGGCAGCTCACTATGGGTTTAGAACAGCGCCTGTCTTTCTCATCACCTCTCCGCTTGTCACATCAGCATTTTGATCTGACTTTCTGGTTTTCTGCTGCATCATCAGGTTTGAGGGAGTTTTGGGTCTCTGATTTAAAAAGCTAAATAAAGCCAGGAAATCATTTGAAGGGTGTGGTTATATAGATTTATGTAGATGTAATGGTGACATTGTATTGGCAGTATTGTAAAAACAAAACCTATTTGTTTTCCCTTGTAGTCTGTATTAGCAAATAATTTTAAACTAATCCATACATGCATTAAAGCGGTCAGATTATTCATGTTGATATTGTGAAGTCTGGATTAGGTTCTGATTTCTGTTTTAATGGAATGAGACATTTAGACAGGAATATAAGTAATCCTCTCATCTCTGCTTACAAACAGGCGAGGCCGGTCAGAGCCGCTGACCAGTGTGGTGGACGCAGCTCTCGTCTGCTGCTGTTTTTAGTGTCTGACTAACTTGCTTTCATAGCCAGACACACGGCACCAGGACTGTTTGTTTAATTGTGTGACGGTGTAAATGCAGCCTGAGATTTGTTTGTGTTTTCCTCCCTGAAAGTCATGATTTATGAAGATCTCTGTGCTGTGGAGATTCAGATCTGCATCTTATCCAGTGGATTGAATCTGATTACTCAACACTGCAGTGAACTGTTGCTTTGGATGCGTTTCTGATCCATGTGTGAGAAAGTGTTTGTCGCCTGGCTTGCCTGCTGCTGCGGGCCGTTCCAAGAACGCAGTGTAAGACGCTGACTGATTTATGAGACACGAGCATGGCTTGTTTTGCTCCGTTTCACCATCAGCTGCTGCACATTTTTCAAGTGTGCATAAACAAACCTGATCGCTATAGGTCTCCAATCTCTGAAAGTGGAAAATAAAAACAAACACAGCCGCATAAGTGCCCCCCAGATCAGGAAGTTATTTTTAATTCCTGGCAGCACTGTCTTACAAACAAGAATATGTTCCTTTTGAGGAAGACTGGAACGTTGATAACGGTTCTGTTTCTGTTGATATGAAGCTCGATAGCAGAGGCAGAGATTTGAAAAGAAGGGCATGTGCGTCATAGAACAGTTGCAGATTGCTGAAACACCCCATGGCTGTCTCGTTTTTGGACCGGGTAAATTATAGCCATCCTCCCCTAATTAGAACAAGAGAAGCTGACTCTCAGGAGGACCACAGCAGAGGCCGTGATGACATCACGCTTTTCCCACAAATCCCAGAGGCAGCTCTGTACTCAGAGTCTGTGCTCAGACCATTCAGCTGCAAAGATTAAGACTCACTTTTATAGTGTGTATGTGGAGCACTTGGCAACCCGCCAGAGCTTCTGAAGGTTTACTGTGTTTTCTAATGAGTTCACAGACTTCCTTCAGTCAACGATAAGCAGGTAAAAAAACATGCCACAAAAAGATGATATTGGAGTTACAAACTAAAAAAAAAACAAGAGAAAAACAATGGTTGATGCACAGAGGAGGCCAGCGTGTTGCTGGAGAAGAATCAAGTTTGACCCTTCAGTAAAAGCAGAGAAGGGAAAACTCTGGAATAACTCAGGAATAGTGTTCAGTTTTCACTGGGCGTGCTGGGAAGTCCACAGAAAGATGACTGGACCTCTTTAAGACATTAATCCTGGAGGTGTATCACAGATGTTGAATAATACATTATCACTATAGCACTCCCCAGCAGCAGCTGCTTCTCAGCTGTTTTTATCAATTACTGATTTCAGTTCAGCGTTTCTCTGTGACATCATCACAACTCCCTCCAGCTAGAAGCTTCATTAGCTGAATTCCTGATCTGGTTTTAATAAAGAGAAACTCCTTGTGTGTCATGCAGCTCTGAGAAATAAACTTGATTAATATAATCATATTTAATTCATTTGAATTGTTTTCTACAGCAATTGCATTCAGACATTAGGTGTGGTTTCAGTGCCCAAACAGAGCTGCTGGTTATTTTGGTGTTAAAAAATAACTAATAAAAATAATTGATTTACATCTGATTTGACAGATTTTATGTCTTGGTGAGACTCATTTGTGCTGGACTTCAGTTTATTTGTATGTGTTTAACAGTAGAACAGTCAGACAAGCTTATGGCTGATAAAACTGAAAGTGTGTATTGATATAGTGGCGTTTTTCTCTCTTGTGTTTCATATGACGATGATTCGACCCGGGCAGTCTGTTATGTCTGGTCTAAAGCAGGATTTTGATGGACACTTCTCTCTGACTGTTTTCCTTGTGGTCTTAAATTGAACTGAAGCATCAGTCTGCAACACAAACCACATCCAGCAGAGAGCAAATGTTTTGCATGTCTGAAATCAGGTCAAAAAGACCTCAGCAGATTCAGTCTTCAGCGAGCAGTGGAGAACGTGTGTCAGATCCTGCACGTTCTGCTTCACAGCGCTGTCTGTGTGGCCTGTGATCTCTGCTTCTCTCTCTGTTTCTGACTGATACTTCACACTCAGAGGTGAGTACAGATTGATAGATCACCACATTTGGCTGTGAATCAACTGTTCTCACGTCATGAGCCTAAATGTTTCTCACATGGTCTTTCTATTAGGGCAGAATTTCTACATCCATTAGCCTCAGACCTCTGGCAACTGCAGCTTCACTGATAATTAAACCTGCAATAACGGCTTGTGGGAAGAGAGTCACACATCTGCCAAAAACATAAAAGACATAATGATGCTTGTTTTGACTGGCACGTGAGATTGTGTGTTTCAGTGGTTCACAAAGATCTCTTTCTTTGTTTTTAAAAAGGTGCTTTTATAGAAAAGATTGTAGAAATATTGTCAAATAGTGTGATATTGTGCCATCTTAAGGTAAATCAGTTGGAATATAATTATGTATAAAAGTACCAGGTTTTGCAACAAACATAATTTTTTTGTAATGTTAGTATTTCTATTTAACTTGGTAATTAGTAACAAAATTATGGTAACCGGGTTGATATTTTAGGATCAGCCCTAACAGAAAATAAAATTGTGATAATTAGCTTGTCCTTGCGTTCACTTCCTGATGATGGCATTATGTGTTTTATTTATTGTATTTTAATATAAGTGAGAAAATATGATGGTAACAGGCTAGACAAAGTAACTCAAGTCAATCTCTTTAATAGCACATTAACAGAATGAGGTACTGTGGAGTCTGATTGGGACTGTTGTCTTTATAACTAATCAGAGACATAATGTCAGACAGCGAGGTCTCCACTGACCTTCATTCAGTCCCGTTCTTCAGAGAGCCTCACCATCCCGGAGGACAAAGTCAGTGTGTTTACAGCTTAATTATGTCTCCCCGTCACAGAAAAGACACACTTTTAAAACCCAGAGTGAATCATTGTGGTTGACATTGTCAGATGAAATCCGTCATCGTGTTGCTGACACGCGCTGCCAAGTAACAGATTGCTGTATATTGTTGCTTGAAATGGGGCAGCGTTTAGGGTCAGAGGTGGAGGTCCACCTCACGCTAGCCATCGCTCATCCGGAGCAAATGCTAATGCGCTCCGCACAAACTTACGGCACTCGCGGTGATTCAGCATTTCTGCTGCAGATGTTGTACAATAGTGAGTGTGTTTTGTAAGAGTCGAGACAAAACATGCTACAAAACAAAGCGAATACATTTTTTCCCTTTAAACCGGCTAGTTTTAATCTGGGCCTGGTTAAATAAAACAGTCCTAATGTAGATGTAATGTTTAGTTGTAGTTTTAGAGCGTTCCAACCATTGTTTTAAAAATCTAAATGGGATCTTCGTCTTGTGGGCCTGTGATGGTTAGCAGACAGTATCAATCTTTCTGCTTGGCCTCTGGTTGTGATTTTCGGCCCACTGTTTTCTCACAGAGGAAGTGAGGTACATGAGAGAGGAGGGCCGCATGTGGAAGCCATTTCCTCCTTCCTGTGGCCGCTTTACAGGGCCTTAGGCTTTATGACCCAACTGGAGCAGCAACCACAGGCTGACTAGCAAACATTTTCCTGATATAACCATTCCAGTACAACAGAGATGGGTCATGATGTTTGACTAATTTGTTTTAAAACTGATTTTTTAGAATTTGTATATTTAGTGACAGTGCTTACAATACACATCCTGAAAAGTGTCGTGCTTTAGAGGTTAGACAGCACTGTGTCAGGTTCATTATACAGGGCTTTCTTAAGATAACAACTAGTCCATTTTACAACTAGTTTTCGCATTTCTTCAGTTAGGCACAGCTGGTAATAAGACCTCGCCCAGTTCACGTAAGGTTGGTTTTTCTTTGTTTATTTATACCTGTGCCTGAAATCTGTTTCTCTGATGTTCCCCCAGCTGCCATCTGAGTCTGTTGGCTGGTGTGTGGGACTGATTAGGATAAAAAGGACTTTGGCAGGGCTGGACGTTAACACACGGTCCATTAATCATCTGATAACCCCTGCAAGCTGTCCAACCACATCTTTCCTATCCAAAGATCCTGCTCCTTCAGCTTTTTAAGTTATTGCCTCCAAAACATCTAAAATTGCTTTGAGACATGGTGTTTACATTTGCTCTTCTCCTGAAAGCTCCAGCGAGCAGACAGACATGTAATGGAGCATTCCACTGAGTAGAAGTGCTGGAATTCATGTCCGACAGCGAGTCAAATACCTGAGTGTGAGAGAACGCTGGCTTTGGTTCTTCTTTCTGTCAGCTTGTTTTCTCAATGTTTTCAGATCTCTTTGTGACTGTGTTAACAAAATTCAGACTGTCCAGGACTGTTGTCACATGTGTACATTTTTGTGCTAGGAAGGACAGATTTAAATGTACCCACATATAAATATTAAATACTAACTTAGCAGAGAAACAAACCCGGTGGAGCGTTCGTGTTGAAACAGCGGCTCACTTTAATCACTGTTTGAAAGCATCTGTCAGTCTCTAGTGTTGAGAGATAAATAATGAACCCTCTGTGTTTCCTCTCCATGACAACTTCCCCGGTTTTTGGGAGCTGTGTGCAGCAGGATTCAAGAGGGTTAGCAGCGTTTCTTTGGTCGTGTTTACAGGAACCTCTACAATATCTTCAGAATTAAGGCTAAATTTGGTCTCATTATTCTATGTGGTTTGTAACAACTTGTCACTTAAAAGCTTTGCTGCTTTAAGGTGCCCCTTCATCTTAACTTTGTTTTAAACTATTTCTATAAACGAGCTCATGTTTTTGGCAGTAAATCTAATCCAGTATGACTTAGCATGCACTTCAGCACGAGTTGAAGTCAAACTGGGTCAGCGTTCCAGACTCATTTATTACACGCTGGCTAAATTACAGCAAAGGTAAAAGGTTTCAGAGATCTACAGAACAGCAGCGTAAACCTCTTCCAAAGCTGGTTCTGGAAACACAGGCGGATCGTGGCTTCACTTCATTTAGTCTGAACAAGAAACAGGTTTTTATAGGAACTGGGTTGAAACTGAAGGTGTTTTGAGTGCCTGGTGAACCCAGTGATGCAGAGCAAAAAGTCTTGATCTGATGAGAATATTGGATTGTGCATATCTGAAGTGCCATAGAAAAGAGTTGTGTGTGTAGAGGTGGAAACAACGAGTCAGTCAATCTCTCAGTGTTTGGTGGAGGAGAACCGTCTCGTTCTTAGCATCCCACATGTTTTAGAGTTATCAGAAGAGGTGTCTTCCTCCTACAGGCATTTGGATAAAGCACAGAGGTTAACCAGTGATAGCAACGAGTGTCAGATTGTCAGATCACCAGTCTATAACAAAATCCATCTCACTTTGTTTGATTCTGAAAAGCTGTTTTCTGTTGTTAGTGTAATGTGAGTTTAAATCTTGTTTAAAAACGACTTGTTTTACAGCAAACTTTTTAAAATCCCGTCTGTTTGTCTGTCGATGTCATCAGTAGCAGTCGCATGTATGGTTGTTTTAGTGTTGTGATTGAGCAGTTTGTGAGGCTCTCTGTGTGGACATTACCGCCACATGACACGTGACTACAGAAAATGATACTACTCATTTGATGAACTTTTGTAATGTTTGTAATGACTGGTAAGGGAACAGGAAAAAGCTCATCTTACTGTAACTGTTGTTTTCAGCAAATGTAAGGAAAGATCACATGATCACAGTATTTAAAAAATAAGACTAAACTCTTTAACCAGTCACAAAATGTATCAAAACTCATTTTGAACAACAAATGAGATGTGATAAACTAGCATAACAGAACCGGACGACTCTTGGGATAGTGGGAACACAAGTCAGTGAGGGTTTTCTCCATTTGCCATTGTTTTTCTCGTACTTCCACCCAAATCCCATTATTCCTGCACTGTGGCTAGAATCAAACCCCACAAGTCGTTCCATTCCTCCAATCAGTTTTGAGAAAACGCCAAATCCGTCTGCACTGTTGCCCTTTCAGTCCTCGTAGACCTTCTGTTATTTACAGTGATTGTGCGCAGATTCTGTGTTCTGTTTCTGGATGCTGATTGGTCGGTAGAGTGTCAAAGTGTAGCTTTGTTAAAATACACCACATTAAATATTGTAACATTTTAAATAAACATTGTAATGACAACTTGTGTTGTTGATAGTTTTATTAAATAACGTCCTTTAGCTGGAAAGAATACAGCACATCATCAAGTGCTTGTTGCTTTTATAAAAGCTATTGTGTTGCTGTAAAGGTTATATATTTAACCCATTTATCTTGTTTCAGAGCAGCACTGTTTAAAGCTCACGAGGTCTCTCTGCAGACTCTGGCAGTCATTTTCCCATGATGTTTTAATGATGGAGCACATGTGGCCAGTCAGTGACGTGTGATCTAACAGTGGCCTGCTCTGATGTCATAACCCCAGATGTGAATGTCTCTGGGTCATGTGATGGACAACAGACCGCTGCCCTCAGCTGCGAGTGTTTGTGTGTGTGTGCCGGCGTGACACAGATTGGGTACAAATATAGCCCAGCTCTTTTGATAATAAATAGATGTACGTGCGCGTTTTTGTCCGCTGAGAACAGACGCTCCCCTGAGACAGGCCTTGCGTTATGAAACATTCATTCTGTTGTAGTTTGGCAGCCTGTTTGTGGAGGCCACATCAAAAACTCACCCGAGTTCAGTGTCTAAGTCATGACACAGAATTCCTTTGGCTGCTTTTTCCTGCGCTTTACACATGCTGAACTTCATGATGCATTAGAAGATTACAGAGCAGAGCGCACCCCCTCCACTTTAAATATCAGTGACAGCGTATTACACGTGATGAACAGAGATGTGTAGTTACACCTGAGTGCATAGAGATATTGTGCTGATATTGTCTATTTTAGGTTGTGTTTCAGTTATAGTTATCTAAATAGACTGTTCACTTGTAACTAATAAAACACAGCTAAAAATATTGTTTTGTACTGAATAACCTTGCTCTAATAACATCCAGACATGTAATATTTTGCAGGCTGAGCAGTACAGGGCATAAGATTAAAACAGGCCAAGTTGGCCAAAACTTCAGCTGTAATGCAGTTGAACTGTGACTGGCTGTTCTATCACTTCAATTAAACAGCTTTTAATATTGTTGTCATCTGTCACAGTAGGCCACATTCCCCTCGCAGGAAACTGCATGTTAAACATGCCTCTCGTTACGCACAGTAAAGCAAGTCACTCTTCTCCCATCTATGGCCATGTGTGCCCTCCCTAACATCAGCCAGTGAATTCTTTGAATTACTAATGTTAACAGGAAAGAGCAAGTGACGACAATGGAGAGGGTGAACGTGTAATTTGCTCAACCTCCACCGTTTCTGTGTGAACGCAGTTTATGAGTGTGCATGTGTGCGGATATTAAACGCACAGACCGCAGATGAACTCTGACAAAAGTTTTCTCACTGTCGGACCGAAACTTCATCCTGTAAACTCATGTCTTTGGTATCTGAGAAAAAGACTGGTGTGGGTTTTGTGCATGAGCTCCATTTTCACACACACACGCTTTCTCTCGCTATGTCTGGGGTTATGGTTTAAAGCTCTTGGGTTCTATGGGAAGGTGTTGGGTAAATGTGTAGCAGGCAGCAGTGAAAACAGCAGGCATTTCGGTTTGCACTCAGCTGATCTCAGATCAGAGCTAACATGATGACTCCCAGATGTTTAATAAAGCCAAACTCTAGAGTTTCTCTCGCTCTCGCACACATTTTTCTCACTGCTTCCCTTCACATGTCATAAACAACATCTCTAACCAGTCCACAAATGCTGTTTTCATTTACATCCATTTTTCTTAATAACTGAAGTATATGTACTGTAATCTGTTCGCTTATTGCTCTGCAGATTGGTTTGTTTTGCACGCAAAAGGCCAGTAACATTGAATTATTTTGATTAAGGCTCACCTGGTTTCTGTTGGAGTTACTGTGTGTGTTTTGTGTCTCTACCTCGTGTCGTGTGTTTCTGTTTTTCTCAGACATGGGTTGCTGAGAAAAACAGGCGTCGAATTTACAGGCGTAGAATTTCATAAGATGATTGCCAGTGATCTGGTAAAAATTTACTTTATTATTACTATTAAAATTCACTGTAAATAAATTATTAAAATCTTAACTCATTAACTGTCCCTCTGGGAGAGTCTCACTAAAACCTGTCCACATTATTATTGTTACTTTAAAAAAACTGAATCCAGTTTTAGAAAATGTGTTGTGTAGTACATTTTTTCCTGCTTTTTATTGGTATTTTCCATTACTGTAACAGAATCATTTCTGCTTAATTAAAAAAAAAAAAAATATATATATATATATATTGTTTTGTTGTCCCACATTGAAGTAGCTATTAAAACCCTTTGGGCTCCAGAGGGGTGGACACTAGTTTGTGTTTTTATATTGTTTGGTCATATGGAAAGCTTGTAAAGGAGCTCCTCTGTGGATGTTTATCTGTGTGTTTCCACTGGATCACGCAGAAGTGATTTGCTGGGGCTTTCTGGCTTATTATAGGAGGAGGGCAGGTTTGGGTCTAGTTGTCTTTATTTTGCTTGTGCTGTATTTCTGCTGCTGTCTGGGTTGTGTGGCTTTTATTTCTGCCCTTCATTGTGTTCACAGATTTGACTGTGTGGGCCGGGCGCCTCGTGTTTTCATGGCACTGTTCTGCAGTGCGGATGCTGGAGCCAAATCAGCTCTGGGTTTGTGTGTGTGAGGGAAAGTTGTTGTATCACTCCACTATCTTGGGGACTTTCTCCAACCTTGAAAAGTTTCTCTGTGGCAGGAATCCAGAGATGAGTGTGTAAGCTGCAGCGTTGGGCTGTGAGGGAATACATCCCACTTCAGCAGAACCATCTGTCCTGTCCTGTGCTCACTGTTCCCTGGACTTGGCCGTTTTACCCAGTGACTCACTCCAGATATTAGATTTTATTTGATGTGTATGTGTGCTTCACCCTGTTGGACTTGGAGAAAGGTCTGGAGAATTGGCAGCGAAGTGAAATCACTCAAACCGCATTCACACAGACTTACAGACTGAACCTCATCCATTAACACAGACAAGAGTGCAGAAGCCTTGTTCACAAAGACACTTTTGTGCTGGTGGACTGTTGAGGGTTTAGTTACCCAGCATAAAGTGGAACACCTGCCGGTTAAGACCACCACACAGGGGAGATGCAACACTGTTCACATTAAATCTGTTTCTCTGAAGTGAAGTGTAAGTTTTCAGATGTTCCTGCTGTGAAAACACATGTGAGCTTCTGTTAGAAGAATATCAGTCGATTTTATCCATCGTTCCTTCTGTTTTTTTGGTAGCTGCAGTTATAAAAAACAAATATATGTTTATATGTTTATAAGTTTCTTGTTTGATTTAAGTTTGTGCAGAAACATCTTACTGATCAAATGAGTCAAAGAGATCTGTAACATTGGAACTGTAACACCATTATGGTGGATATTCTGTTGATTTGTCCCTTTAAAAGTGTAGTCATTTGCTTTGCATTGTCGGACAGTGATGCGGTTTTTGAGTGCGCCCTGCTTGTATACTGCACATTTGAGTTTAGCAGATCTTGTGGGTATTTTTGCATAAAACAGAAAATTTGCGTACTATGAGCGTTATACAAATACACTTTATAAATATCAGTAGTACAGTAATAGTAGTGAAATATAACACACACCTCCTGTCTTTACCTCCAGCCTGTTTGCAATAATAACCAAGAGAATAACACTGTAAAAATACAGGCTCAGCTCCCAGAAGCAAAACAGAAAACTGCTGGGTGAAAACAGATGAGTCTGCAGTGCAGGAGAGAGAGAGCTGGAGCTCAAGAGATGATTGTTGAAATAAAGGTTTACTGGGATGACTGATGAGTTCAGCTCCAGGGAGGCAGATGATGGAGTGAATTATTCTAAACATCCTCTCATCTGCTCAGGTTGGCCCTCCCATGTCAACTTAACACATCGACCCCCGTGTGTCTGCGCATACATCAGGTCTGTCTGGTAAAGCTGTCCTGGAGTTTTAAACTTTCAAATGTCTCTCAAACTTGCTTTATCTTGCGTGAAGGTGACAACTTCAGAAATTAAATGCCTTAGTCTATCTCTGCAGACAAATCTTCAGGCAGATGGAGGCAGCTGCTCACAGTTTTGTTGTCTCTGTGGTTTGATTATATACCAGCAGGTCAGCAGTGTAATTAAGGGCCAGAGGACAGTGGCTGTACTGCATACTACACAGTATGTATTGCCTATTAAAAACAGCAACAGTATGTGTTACATAAACGTAAACATTTAAACAGTGCTCCTTCATAAGGCATTGTTTAAGACTTCTGCTGCACTCTGAATGGGCCCAGATCTTGTCTAGACTTCCTGTCTGACTGAATGAGAGATTGTGTTTCTATTCTCAGATAAACGTGAGTGTCTTGCTGCCTCATTAAATATTTCTCCGTAAATTTCTCTCTGTTTTGCTCGGCCACTGAAGCTGTAAATGTAGGATTGATCTGTGATTGGTAGATGCATATATTTAGGTGAACGTTAAATAAAGACAAAAGCAGATTCCAGCCCAGATGTCTAAGACCCATTTTTATGTGCAAAACAAACCACTTATTCTAAATGCATATGCATGCTTATTAGAAATATTTTAATGGCAAGATTATTAACATTATCCATCATCCATTGCTTATTGGAAGCAGGCAAAGTTCTAGGAAATGTGAACAGATCAGGGGTACTAGTTAAACTCCAACCCACCTTCCAAGCAACTCACAGTAAGTTCCCCGTACTTTATTTGCACGTGCGCACAGCATTTCTGTTTAGCTGGAACCATAAATTCTGTTCATCTCATGTAGTATTCAATGGTGTGCACTGTTTGAGTCACAAAACAGAGTACATGCTGTGTTTAGTGTTCAGTCAATGAGGTTGCCACTAACTGTATTATAACTGTGCTGAGGTCAGTTCTGTATAAGAAATGATTTGTCCAAGACCACATCATCTCCGGAGCACTTCTGAAGCAGCGTACATCCTCGAGGACGACCACATGATGGGACTGATGGTCCAGAATCACTCAGGAGAAGAATGACACTGAAACTCTGAAGCTGAGGTCAACATTTTTCACGAGGCTGGTGACGTGACATACAGTTATGTAAATCCTTGTGCATCATGTTTCACTGAGCCTAGGGTTACCTTGCTACTGTTTCATAAAATCATCTCTTAAAGTCACACAAAAGAGGACAAATGAACAGAGTCTGGAGACCTTTGCAGCTGTCATAAACTCGAGTCGAGGTTGACCTGACTCTCAGAGCCTGAGGGCAGCTCAGCTCTCTTTGAACATTACACTGTTAATGAAAATGGAAAGCAGATTAGATTCCGAGACTTCAAAGATGTTTTGGAATATGAATGTGCTGCTCATAAAATCACTCTTCCTCAAGAACAATCAAAGACTGAGGCTGTGCATGTAGACCTTCATTAGGGGTTATCATCGTAGTCACCAGATCTGTCGTGTAGCAGACGTGTAGCAGCTAAAACTTTATTCAACCTGTCAAATTACAAAAAGAGAAACGTGTTGTTTATGTATCATTTAGCCGGAGGTGAAGTCAGTGCTTGGTTACGACCTGTGGCCTTTTTAAAAATGTTATTTACCCAGCTGACACTTTTAGGTTGTAAGAATGTTTGCCTAGTGTTTCTATGAATTATTTTTTGTGTGAACTGTAATTTAGGTGCAGTTCTTTTGTCATTGATGTTTTAATCAGCTTACTTTGGGACAAAAGAATTGTATGACACTCACAGAGACTGTGTGCTCTGCCCCGTTTCCTCTGATGTGTTATTCATGTTTTATTTCAGACGCAAAACATGCTCTGGACCTTTCAGACACTTATTGTGCCTGAGGGGTTCTCACTGAAGCTGTGAAGTTCAGCTCCCTGTGTGTCAGATCACAGGGCAGACAGTAGTAGAGAGCTGCGCAGATCAGCTGCGCTCGCTGCTGTGCTGAAAGACAAGATCTCCCCTGAGACCGCAAGCTCAAACTCAACTGCTTTCATGAGCCACATGAGGAAATTCACTGCTACACTCAAGTTCTGTTAATGAGCCTGAGGACTGAAGAGTTTTTTAGTTTAGTGCAGGCTGGTTAATCATTCCACGATGCAAGTGCTGCTGTTTTCATTCAGTTCTGTCATCATTCCCAAACTTAACTAGTCTTGACCATCTTTGGATAAAGTCTCCCACTGGTCCCACAGCGCTTCATTCAAGAGAACGCTGCAGTTGAGTCATGACGGCTGACTTCTTGTGCTCCTCAGGTGGAGATTTTGTTGGTCTCGCAACTGCTGAGCCAACCCCCCCACACACTCACTTCCTGTCCAGTCTGAGTTTGATTTACATCTGCACATGGCGTAACATTACAGTTAGCGCGCTCCCCGAGGACACAATTGTGCACTTCATCACCGCGTCTGGCAGGAGCTCAGAGAATTACCCTGTTTGAACTGTGTGTTTACTGCATTTAGCACAATCAGTCCTGGCTAATTCAGTTCTCTGCCTGCGTCACTGAGAGACCTCTAAAGGTGTACAGTGCTGTGTGTGTGTGCGGACGGATCTGCCACACTGATCTGTTCTGTCAATTCATTTCCACTCTTTTTCTGCCTCTCTCTTTTGCATCATTCTAATATCATTTCTTCTTTTTTTGGTTGTGAGGGGTGACGTAACCTGGTTGTGTTTTCAAATGAAAGGCGCTAGTCAAACATTGAAATACTACAGTTGGCACCGCAGGTGAACAGAAAGTGGTTTGAGAAGGTTTAATGGTGGGGTGGGTCATTAACAGTAAGATAAGCCTTATCATTGGCTCTCCATGAGCATGCTCTCTTTCCATACACATGAGCATCAGATGGAAGTGTTTAATGTTGAGTGTCTGGCAGGCAGAGAAACGGGCCCCTGGAGAGACAGTGACCCAACAGAAGGTGCTGTCTGCTCAGAGACGGCCCTCATGTGTGTACTGCTTCACACTCAGCCCACCGCCATGAAGAGGTACTGTTTCTGAAAGTTACACTGTTCCTGTTTTTGATATTTTATGACTCTGTTGTGAACACCCGTTAGTGATATGATGGCTGAGAGATGACTGATCTCCATATGCAGGCTGTCAGCTGTCAGCTGTAAGGCGTGTGTGGTGGTGCTCTCATATCCATTCATTTTATTTCAGGTATGCCTTCATTCGTGCTCAGCAATGAATTTGAGCTGATTGGCCTCATCAATCAGGTGAGACTCATTTATCAGTCTGCAGCACACTGAACAGATTAAAGTTTAAAGCCAATTTATTATTTCATTAATTAGCCACTAAATCATCAGCGTATCATGCGGCTGTCAGAAGTGTTTCGGTTAAACAGATGACGGCGGGTGAAAACTCTCTGCTGATCGTCTTATGATGGTTGTAGGGCTGCAGAGGCGGGTGGACTCTGAGCTGTAAATACCATCACTGGCACCACTTAGAGCTGTTGATTCAGAGTGGAAAGCAGTGCTGACGGTTTTTATGAGGCTGTGTTCTAACAGCACATGAACTGAGTGGTGACGGCAGCTCATGGGAACTGTAGCATGCTCACAGTTTTATTGCTGTCATCTCTGTGAAGAGTATCATTTGATTGATAAACTCACAACTTCCTCCTTTTTGTGTTCTGCTCTCCAGAGTCTCTCTCTCTCTCTGTGTTAATTGCAGGGAGCTGCTGGGGTTCAGTGTGTTCCTCAGAGCTCAGTGGTGATTGTGATGTCCTGATTTCTAGCCCATCAAACTCTGGATTGTTGCTCCCAATGTCCCGCTACTGAACTAAATTTCCCATTTAATACTACAAAACTAGACTAATACTACAAAGAAGTCCTTTTGTATAAAATATAGCTTTATATGTTCATATATGGCCGTATTTTAATTTCTGTCTGTGTCTGTTGGAAGTGATAAACATCTTGTTTTGCACACCTCTCTAAAGAGCGTGTGTTATGACCATTTCATTGGAAGATTGTTTCTTGTTGTCGTTGTGGAGATAGTTTGAGTGTGACTAGGTTAACTATGTGACATTATGCTGTGGTGTCATTTGAAGTGTTGTGTGTAAACTCTGGTTAATAAATAGCTGGATTACATGCAGTTTGTGATGTTTCAGCTGTATTGGATGTTTTAACAGTCTGAGAGGTCAGGTGAGACGTCTGTGCAGATACTGATGGATCATAAACTGCTACAATGTTAAATGCCAGAGGTCACGATTCTCAGGTCTGTAGTTATAACTACCAGGACACGACGTATAGCCATATCAACGTTTCCTAGAAAATGTAAACTAGATTTTAACAATTACTAGAGCCAGACGTTTGCTTTAGTCATCTTTAACTAATCATGTCATACTGATCATGGGTAACACAAAATATGAAATATTTTTTCATCTGGTTCCTCTGTGGGTTACAAATCTCTGGAGAGAATTTATGTATGTGTAATGTATCAGGGCAACATGGCAATGTCTGCTGGCAAATTGCAAACACAGACCGGTGGAACAACATGAGTTGTGCTGACCAATACTGGCAGGAAGAACATACATAACGTGATATAACGAATGTTATATCAGAACGACATGGAGCCCAGATCATAGGAAGTTCAGAGCGGTGAGTATTCAGAGTAACTTCAGTGAAGGCCTCAGAACATAAAAAGCTCTTTTGAAGATGATCTGGTGAAGAACTTATCAAATTTATGATTACAGAGTCAATGATGTGATGTGTGTGTGGACCCATTATTAGACAATAAAGCTCAACTTGACTTAACTTAAAAACGGTGACTAAAACACCCCTCTGTGAAAAAACATGTAAAAAAAACATTAAACAGGAAATGACATCACAGAGATCCTCATGACTGCCTGTCATTACATTTTTACAAATGGTACATGATTTGACTTTTATGTTTGATTGGTTGAGATAATCATGCCAAAGAATAAAAATAAGTTTCGCACAGACACTCTGGTGTCCCCCGCAGCCCAAAAGCATTCAGGTGAGGTGAATCTGAGGCTCTGGATCGCTCATAGTTGTGACTGAGAATGTGAATGTGTTTGTCTATCTGATGGTCTGGCCTCTTGGCCCTGTTCTGGATCTGAGATAGACTGGAAGTGTGGATGGATGGATTACAGTGTGTACACAAGGTCTGTAAATGCGTTAGACATTTGAAGATTTTTTCTTTTAATCATCTCTGAATATTTGTCATGGCTCTATGAACTTATAAGACATATTAACCTGGTTAATCACATCACCCTTTACCCATGTTAACCTGGTTAATCGCATCACCCTTTCAGGAGAAAAACACATTGTTTGAGTTTTTAATAACATTGACAGTAGGAGCAGTTTATCCGTCCTAAAAGGCTTTTCTGTGAAGCTTTATAGTAATTTAATTTAGTAAAAAGCTCGCCAGACCTCATTGTGTGTTGTCAATAAAGCTCTGCATGTTTAAACTTGGATTTATGTTTTATTTGTTCGCACTGCAGTAAACTGTGTAAGCCCAAAGCAAGTCTGAAGAAAAACAAATACTACAAAGAACAAATACTAATCTGAGCGAGTGAGTAGATATTTCATCACAGAAGAAAATACATCAGCAGTCCTGACCTCATGTGGCTAATCCTTTGAGACACAGAAGAGATTAGCGTGGATGCTAATCAGTCTCAGATTCACATTAGCATGTATGAAACTGAATGTACTTACTGTAATGACAGCAGTAGCTTTTCTAAACCCCGCAGGGAGAATCGCGTTACGTGCAGAGCCCGGCCTTTTTTAAATGAGATCAGTTTAGCGTCTTTGCTAAGTTATTCACCTGTGATGCGCTGCAGGTCTGAGGGTAGTGACATCACCTGCCCAGGGCAAGTTTTCTCATGTGGTGGATGATAACCAGCAGTGGTAATGGGTGAAGAACTTAACCACATCAACCCGTTTAAAGAGAGGCTTCCTGCCAAATGCAGACTTTTCATCTTTGGTCAGATCTCATGTTGTGTGTGGATTTCTCTTCATCTTCATGTGATCAAACTAAGATCCCAGAAGCAGCTCATGGATGTTGTATGTGACATTTTCAACTGCATGACATTGACTGCTTTTAGATTTATGAATGTAAAATGTGGTCTGGTCAACACAGATACACAGTGTGCACTCATTCCAGCTGATTCAGTGTGAAAACTCTGTGATATCACCATGATCACATATGTCTCCAGAGGAGTTTCCTTATCCCATAATCCACCACACCTGGCAATAAGCTTTATTTTTATCATTAGATTCTTGAAGGGTCAGTAGCTCATCACTTATCAGGGTGCTGACGCAGGAGCCAGTCCTGCTGGAGGACGGATGGCTGTGGGTTTGGGTGGAGAAAGACGAATAACACATTTCGGCTGGATTTCCTGCTTTTGCAGATTAGATTGGGGGGTTGAAGCGAGCAGTTTGGCCCAGGTTCAAGCCCCCGCCAATGAAGAGAGCCAAGCGCTGCAGGAAAGATTTGCGACAGGAAACGAGCACCATCGTAGAAAGTCATTTAGCTCTTCCAGAAGCTCAGTACAGTGGCTTTCTCTAGCACTGACGCTGTGGTCTCTTTTTTCATTTGCAGAAGATAAACTGGATTTCTGCCTGTGTTGCTATGTGGTTGCTAAGGTGTTGTGTGTGCTTTTTGCACATTGTGATGTTGTAGCTGGGATGTCTTGTGTTGTTGCTCTCTGGTCTTTTCTTTAATGCAAGTCTACTGGATTTTCCTTCCATTTTTTATAATGCCATTCAGAAAAATAACAGCACATCTCTCCTCCATAAGGACTTGAGGTGTGATTCATATCCGTAGCACAAGCAGTGAGGGATGTGTCACACTGTGATGTTTAAAACTTCGTATGAGGTTTAATATCTGATGACGCTGATTGTGGTATTGGAGGAAGGTTGTATATTTTACATTTGTTTTTCTGTAGCTAAGGACTGGTAGAGTGTATTTATCTGCACTAGCTGCTTATAAAGATTATGAAGAGTAAGAGTGTCATCATTTAGGTTCACTGAAGATTTATGATAACAGTGTATGACTCTCAGATAGATTTCCTGTAGAGATGGTTGTATGGTTGTATTGATTTATGATTTTCTTCTCAGTGGTGAGGAAGTGTACTTTAGCAATAGAATAAAAGTGTGTGAACACACACAGAATTTCAGAGTTCTGAATTTCCTGGAAATCTACCACTGTCCTCAGGATGTGATGCAGTCCAAATCATTTTTATGGCCAGACAGCAGGTTGTGGTCAGAATATCTGAGACGATGGAACCTGCAGCGATCGAGTGTGTGTGTGTTTTTGAATGATGTTGTAAACTTTGTGCAAAACTTGGACAGCTCTTATATAGAACGCACTGCATCTTAAAAGTGCCCATGAATATAAATGCAGACACAGGCACAACAACAGAGAGAGAGCGAGGAAAATTGGACGAGATTTTCCCCTTTTCTTCTTCAGCGCTCATCTGCAGATTCTCTCTTAGAACAGGTGTCCAGAATCACTTCTTTATTAAAGCAGGAGAAAAGAACAGGAAACAGAACATTTTCCACTCCAGAAAGACACAAACAAGCCCTGTCTCTTCTGGAAACAATTAGGAAGAGCACAGTTGTGCAGCCAGGCGTGTGATAAAAGAGAAGCCTGGATTTTAGAAGCAAATCCACCTCTCTCTCTCTCTCTCTCTCTCTCTCTCTCTCTCTCTCTCTTCTCTCTCTCTCTCTCTCTCTCTCTGTCTCTCTCTCTCTCTCTCAGCGGTAATACAGACGAGGACAGCAGTACTGGCCAGCAGCCTCTTTCCTGGTTCACTCAGTGATGCACAAACCTTCATCTTTACCAGGATTATCTCTATAGATACAGTAGCACAAATAAATCTGATATTTCACACAGTAAACTACCACAAATTGTGTCTTTTTGAGTTATGCTATGAAGCTTCTCTGTTTGAATGAAGGACACAAGACATGTTACAGAATATCAGCTTACATTAGGTTGGGCTTATTTGACCTGGGACAAACAATGGCCTAGTGAGCAACAACTATTAATATTTTCTTCAGAAAATGTAAAAATCTAAAAATGTTTTTTGGGCGTAATCACACTAGTGTTTCAGGAAATGATCTGTTGACAAAGATGTATGTTTTCTATATATATTGTAGTTCCCTCTTCACATTATTGTCCATGTGAGGACTCCTACATAGATATTTAACACAGGCACAACAGCATCATTTGGTTTGGGTGTTGTGTTGTTTTTTTAGGGATGGTTTCTTCATCAGTGTGCTGTGAAATTACACCTGCTGGGGTGAGGACAGGTGAGAGAGTTTTTGGAGGTATTGTGTCTTTGTGGAAGTTATTTTAGGAGCCAGGCAAATGTTATCCTACAGTAATTGTGTTAGCGGTATTGTCTTCAGAAGAAAGACTGAGAACAGTAAGTGGGTTTGAAAATCTGGTGTATGAATATGTGCTCTCAGCACTGCATTTCCATCCATCAGCAGCTAGGACACACAGTCAGTTTTAGAGAAACTGTGTAATGTAATTACAGTTAGAGAGCCCATGATGAAGACCTAGCGCTCATTACTTCATGAAAGTCATCTGTCAGTGTTATGGTGCCATCACACAACCTCAGAACTATTCCCATGAATTTCTCTGAAGGCTTTCTTGTGTTTGAGAATACTGCACGTACGATACAGCATGTGTCTTTATGATCATTAAAGACACTCCCTGTGTGTGTGTGTGTGTGTGTGTGTGTGTGTGTGTGTGTGTGTGTGTGTAAAACATCCAGATGGTGCATAAAAAATCTGCATAAAATTGTCCTGAAAATTCAATGCAAAAAATCCTAATGGCTAAAAAGTCTTTTACTTTATGCAAAATATTAGTTGATTTTAGTTGCAAATGTGTTCTTGTAATATTCAGAGCTCAGTTTTCTGACACAGAGAGTTAATGCAGACAAGCGGGGGTATGAGTGCTCCCCACACATAAATCTGAACAGATGCGTCATCGGTTGAGTTTGGGGCCGTGCAGTTATTCATCTGAGCTGACAAATAAATGTGAGAGACACTGAGGGAAAGATTAACAGTGCTTGGAATCTGCCTTGTTTTCATGTCTTGTCCTCTTATCAGCTTTTTTAGACAATGTAAATCTTTCCAACAATTGCCTCATGCTGCAGTGGTGGATACAGTAGCTAATGTTGCATGTTGTGTTCACATCACACTCTGAGAAATGGGAGTGTCCCACGGATGGACATGGATGATGGATTGACGCTTGTTAAAAAAAGAGGGAAAAAGAGGAAGGGACTTGGACTGTGCCTTTCTGACGGCATGCCTGCTGTTTATAAAAACACATCTGCGAGACGTGGAAGAGGCTGAAAGTCTGCAGTCATCTCTCGGGCCCCGGGCCCCTCACTCCCCCCAGAGCTCAGCCGTGTGAAAGCACACTTTTGTGTGCCGGTCCCTGTTCTCACTGCTGAGGTGGACTTCGGCTGTTTTTCCTGGCAGCCCTTGAACAAACAAGCAGCAATGACGTCGCAGGCTAGCCCCCATGTGTCAAGCGCATGACAAACTGCTTCATTTGACATTATTGGGAAAAGTAAAGGGAGTTAATGAGCATTCTGCAGAGACAGACTCATGGAAGGGTTTGGAGACATATGCAGAGAAATTGAGTTATAGGATGACCACAGAGCAAACAGGCTGTTCACAGCTTCATTTGTTTAAACCAGCTTTTACGCCTGTGTTTTTAGCCTTCTTTATTTAAAACTGGGTCAAACTGCTGTATTAAACTAGATTTGTGCTGTTTAACAGAATGTCTCATTTTTCTTGAGAAACTGAGAACGGGCTTCCTCATGCAAAACTCCAGACTACTATAGTGTTGTGTTGTGGCTGTTTCCAGGGCGTTGCTATGCGGTTGCTTTGTCAAATAATCCATGTGTATCAGTTAATACAGTATAATACAATGTTTCGTTATCTTTGTGTTATCGTTGGGGTCATGCACAGGTTATGTTTATATTAAATTCCAGGGACCACAGGGACACATACTGTACGGTAGCCCTGTGCTGTTAAAACACTTATGACTCTTACTAAAGCAAGACTGCATGCATGGAGGGGGAAGTTTGTCTACCAGTTACTGATTACAGAACAGTCCAGAATTCTGTTTTAATTGCAGCGCTTTTACCGCACCACTGCACATTCCTGTCGCATGACCACTAGCCATGAAGACCGCATTAACACATTCTGCTACTCAGCTGCTTAACATGACGGTGTATTTGTGCATACTTGAAAGAGCAGGACAGGCCGTTTCGAGTGTTTACCTACAGCCCTGATTCTCTTTGAGCAGCTGATTAAAAGTTTCATGAATAATGAATCAGGGTTTAACGCTGAAGATATTCATGCTTGTATTTGTCCTCAGTTATGCTTGTGATGTTAAAGTAAGCTCAGAACTTACTGTATATGTTTTGCAGATGAGATTTTTGTCTCCTTTCGAGCAGCTGTTGTCCAGGTGTCCTTATTGGTCATTGGGTGCTGAGTTCAAAGGTCACCATGACCCTGACAGAGTGAAGGCAGTGATGGGTGACCAGGCTTTCTCTTGGAGAGCACACACAGCTCAGAAAGCGGTCAGTAATGAGGGTCCAATTTAAAATGAACTGCTTATTGACCCTCCATTACACATTGTTGTGATTATGAGTCACTTTATTTGAAGGGAACTGAACACTGAGCAGTTGTATTTTCAGATTACAGAAGGTTTTGTGCTTGAGCAGTTCTCCACTACAATTCTACAGTCAGCTATTCTTCCCAGAAATGAAAATGTTTGGATCAAATGTTTGGGTCTTTTGAGAAACCAGAGAACACGTTTGTGGGTCAAACGAGAGCTTGTGTACCACAACATGTCAAGTCGTGGTCTCCACGCAACTAAACAGACTGCTGCAGTTTGCCATAATGAGATTAATAATGTAAAATACAAGTGAAAGAGGTTCTTTGTTCAGATGAGGCTATGCACTGTTTAGAGTTAAAAGTGAAGCTTGTGATTTTGAGAAACACTGAAATTGTCATTGTAATGGTGTGACTATAAGTGGATTAATTTCTACTCATTTGTCATCAGTGTAGTTACTTTGGCTGGATTTTTCTCTGTGCAGAAATGAAATTTCTTTCCCAAGTCAATGTAAAATTCAGTTGGTGACCC
Source organism: Chromobotia macracanthus (assembly GCA_036877525.1). Classification (NCBI taxonomy): domain Eukaryota; kingdom Metazoa; phylum Chordata; class Actinopteri; order Cypriniformes; family Botiidae; genus Chromobotia; species Chromobotia macracanthus. Next base: position 1,460,435 of record JAZGTH010000012.1, read on the forward strand.
ATTATACTTCCGTAAATTGTGCATTTTTCCAAGTGAAACAGAATAAAATAATATAAAAAGACCGAGGCTTGATTTTATCCATTGGAAACTGAATGGATTGTTTAGAATGCAGAATGAGAGGGTGGGGGCGAAAAGTACAATGAATTTGTGACTTCATCCAGTAATGAGTCTATGCAGAGGTGAAGGAAGTTCTTACATTTTGATAAAAGATGAAGAAGACACCCGTGCCACATTCTTGCATTACAGTGCATTTATGAATCATGACATTAAGACCCGGGACCTGCATTAGGACAGTAAACCGAATCAGTTCTGATTTGATGTTGACTTTTAGGATCATGGCACTCGGGGAAGTCTGTAGCAACAGGGTATTTTATAAAGCACTTGTAGGTTGTCCCTGTTATGGAAGGCTGGTACTGTAAACTTTTCTTGGGTTGATTGGCAGCTCTTCTCTCTAAGGGAGAGCCATCATTTCTGACCCTGCACTGGACTTCCTTTATTCAACAGAACAATAAACAAGCATGACATCTGAAAATAACAGAGCACTTGGCTAACACGTTCCTAATCTGATGTATATTTTAAATGCATATTGTAGGAACTTTTACAACATTCCATGATTCCTCAGCCCATCCCAGCATTCCCAGAGGACGGGTTTGCATACAGAACATTCTCCATTCAGATTAACCACAGGACTGTGTCTTGAGAGCAATGCGGCGCGAGCAGGGTGGAGGTGAAATTTTACTTCTCATCTTCCTCTGCCAGGCTGAGGTTTATACTAGCACTGATGTACAGGGAGGGAAAATTGAATCTTTTCCCGAGCTTAATCCTCCATCACTCCACCTGTAATGTGTTTTGGACTCACACGTTTGGTTCCCCACACGCTCGTATGGAAGGCAGGCTTAGATTTCACTTTTTCTTGTTGATGGGAAGCGGCGTGCCCAGTGCTGCTGATTGTTTCCCACGAGGCATCTGAGATGTTTCAGGCAGGCAGTGGAAATAGTTTTTAAATGTTTCGTGAGTTACAAATGGATTTAAGCGTAAACACCTCCATGTCGGGTCATTTTTTTAGTTATTTTTTCCTTGTGTATAACTTCAGCTCTGTGTGTCTCTGATGGAACTGAATGTACAAGCAGTTCAGACCTGCTGGTGCGGTTGTACTGAAAACAGCCCTTGGATTTTTCATGAATGCATGTGAGGAATCAGTTTGGATTCACTATGAGGCTGAACAGAACACATTTAGATGTTCAAAGGGACAAAAATGTTAAATATTTGCCTCTACGAATGGAAAGAGGAGTGCTGTTTAGTGGTAGATTTCAGAACAACATTTGGGGCACTGTTGTGTTTAATGTAACATCCAGTAACGCATGTTTATATCCATACACAGACTAACGTGTTGAGGTGCAGTATGCAGATTATGCAGAGTGACTTGTTATGAGCTCTGCCTCCTGCTTTTCACTTGCGGTCAGTTTTGTCTTTCTGTTGTTGATTATAGATGCTGTAAATAAATCCATTATGCCAGAATACTTCCCTTCAGTATATTCCATGCATTTTCTAGTCTGACATTTATTGCATTAATCTATGATGACTGAACATAATAATCCAGGATTTATTTTGACTGGAGTGTTTTCTCTGCTTCTCTCCCTGTTGGTTTATATTTATTCTCCTCTTGCCTCATCCACAGAAATGGCTTTCTATGTTTCCTCTTTCCATACAGTTTTATTTTTATTTTGCTGTTTGGACGGCGTGACATGAGGGTTTAATATTAGTTGGCCCTGGACTGACCCAGGAACGAGATCGGAAGAGAATGTTGCCTCCACTGCTTTCCAAATAAGCTCTCCCACATTCCCTGTAGCCATTCCTCACTGGGGAGGCCAGAAAAGAAAGACAGGCATGATGGGATGTCAACACAGACAGACATCCATCAGACTGTTGAAAAGCCACTGGCTGTCAGTTTCTGCTGTTCTGCTGTCTCTCTCAAGTGCTGTGTGTCTTCAGAAATGCAAACCAGGCCGTCACTGTCGTGTGATGTTTCTCTGGTCTTTCTCATGTAACGACAGCAATCATGTTTCTCAGAGAATGTGAACTAACTATAAAATATTGCAGTTACCGGAAAGTCAGTCAGCAAGAACTAATCGCAGAGAAAGCTGGAAAACCAAATAGTGATTTTACAGTTCGTTTAAGTTTACTTTGATTTTGCTGATGTATTAATAGGAAATTATAATAATAGGAAATTAAACACACGATAAAATTTTATTGTGAAAGGAAAACTGATAAGCAAGAACAAATACTTCAAAACTGAAAAATACAATCAGATAAATTCATAAAAATCTAAATAAAATTTCTCATCTGGAGCTAAACAATTTTATCTAGATGATCGATTAACACTGTGATCGATTTCCAAGAAATAAAGCAAAACTTTCTGTGTTTTTTCACTTTGACACAGAAAGTGTGTCACTGTACTTTCACTGTAAAATGAAAACCATTAGCGACAGCAAACCCCTGAAGAGCAAGAGTGACGACTTAATAATAAAGTCTCATTTTTATAGAAAATAATATGCAAATTCATTTCAATTACTAATGCTTGGAAAACGAACTTGAGTTTTACCAGGTGGGACAATAACTAAATCTTCATTATATCAGCAGGCTGTATTACACCCAGAGAAGAAACCAACACCAGAGATGCTGATGACGTAGAGAGGTGAGTGTGAAATATTATCGATATGCATCGATACATCAGCTGATCAGTGCATTGATCCGGTCTGATCACGTTAATACGGAGCGCCTCATCACCGGTATGATCCGGCGCGTCAGACTCACGGAAATATTTCACCGGTGAGAGTTTCCACGCGTGGAAATGATCCAAGAGCGAACGGTGATCGCGGAATGAGGGAAATCCTGGTGGTTAAACGACAAACGAGAGCGCAAAGAGAGAGAGGAGAGCTGGAGAGGGATCTCTGATGATGATGATGATGATGATGGTGGTGGTGGTGGAGGTGGCCTAGAAACATCAGGATTTATTACCCCGTCGTGAGATGATGGGATGTTACGCACTGAGGATCCCGTTTTCCTTTGTTTTAACGCGGGGTGTGTTTGGATAAAGCGGGACCCTGATTGCAGTCAAACATGGGTTGCGCTCCTCTGAAGTCACACGGATGAGAAGAAGCATTGGTTTAACGCATTAGTGTGTGTGTGTGTGTGTGTGTGTGTGTTGTGACTGATGGCAGAGGAATCCTATGTGCGCTCCTGTGTCACCCCTGTGGAGCACGACTCCTGTCACCCGTGGCTGGCTTTGGTTTGCAGTGTGTGGGGCTGTAGGGCTCTTTCCTCCGCCGTGTGCGTCGGATCGCTGTCCGTCTTCCTCGCTTTGCTGGTTCGGTCCGTGGACTGGGACGCGGAGCGCCCGCACGCACACCCGGGCTCTCCTGCGCTGTATTTGGTGACGCTCCTGGAGCTCGGCTGGCAGCTGTTCTCTCCGGTCTTCACCCTGGTCTGTGCCTTCTTCTGGGTGGGAGTGTATCTGCTCCGCTGCGGGGTGCTCATCCGCACCGCCGTGCTCCTGCTCACCGTGTGCCATCTGGGCGAAGCGGCGGCGCAGTCGCTCTTGGATGCCCAGCAGCTCTACTTGTTCACGGCCACCGCGCTGGTGCTGCTCGCCTGCCTGGCCAGCGGGGCGCTCATGGTGGTGCGGCTGGGTCAGGGCATCTCCGTGCTCCTCTTCATCAGCATCATCAGGACCGTGTCGCTCCTCTCGCTGCAGAAGGTGCGCGCCAGCTGGAGACCCTACCTGGCGTACCTGCTCGGGGTGCTGGGGGTCCTGCTGGCGAGGTATGCGGACAGGCTGCTGCCGGATCAGGGCACATCACAGCGGGACGGATCGAGGGGAGATATTGCAGTATTTAAGAGGCGCAGGAGATCCAGTTCTGTAGTCTCCACAGACATGTCACATCACGGGCAGTCCAGGGATAAGTCTCACAGGAGGACATCACTGCCCTGCCTACAGAGAGAGCAGGTACACATACACACCACCACAAACAACAGTTAACAATGAGAGGCAAAACCAGATAACATTAATAACATCGGTGTGTTTTAATGAATTACATACACTTTACATGATTAATATTTGAATCTGCTTGTGAGTTGGAAAATTAAGAAGAGATCATTTTAATAACATGAAGCTCAGACTGCTGTTGCTGCTGTAGATTCTGTGAACAATAAAACACTATCAGTACATTATTACATTAGATCAGTGCTTACATGACTGTAATAATGAACTGTGTGCGCTCATTGTGTCATTTTTAAAGCAGTGAATCTTTCATTTCATGAACAATACGTTTCAGTTATTTACTATAGTAAATAATGAACATTATTATTATTATTATTAAATACCAATCACAGTAAAATGTGTTCTGAAGGGATTCTCGTTTGTCTACAGTGTGTTTTCCACTACATATCTTGTATTAAATTCTTGTAAAGGTCTCACTCCAGCATGTATTCGTAGTTTTTATGTGTGACAGAATTTCTGCAAAACCTAGTTCAGGAGAAGCTGATGTCTGAGGTACTAAACGTTCACCTCTTCTCCATTCTACGTGATTTTTGTGGTTGTTTAGCTGTTGGGATGAGTCTTACACATTGTTCGTTTGAACAATGTAGCGCTTGATGCAGACAAAAATTAATATTGATGAACAGGGTGTTACAGTGAGTTTTGCGTTCTGCTGAACAATATAGAACTGCTGAAAAAATCTAGAATGACGTTACGTTAATATGTGGTGAAAGAAATATACACATACGTGACACACACATACAGTAAACTGTGTTGTCAGATTTGATCGCAGTGCATTTGACAGCAAATAAATTAGTATTATCTTATCTATATATGCACCACACTCTGCCAATGTTTATACACACATTATATAAAATATTTAACAGATTTATTTCTAATTATTAAACAAGATATTTGGTAGTCAAAATAAATTCTTAAAGCCAGTTTGTTTACTTTTAATGAGGCAGGCTGGATGATGTATCAGACTGGCTGTAAATATTATGGTCTGATTTGTTATCAGATTTGTCTTGTTTACAAGTTTGATTCTGTTTATTCATGAGAAAAGCTAGTGTAACATGATGACCTGACAGTTTAAATCCTGATGTGAATGTAAATGAAGGCTCACACTTTAACACTTCAGTTAGTGAGGACTGAATTGTGAATGAATCTCATTTAAAGGAACTTTAATGCAGTGCTGTTCTCTCTGGACGTCCTGTATTTTCACACACAATTCTGTTTTTGTTGCTGTTTTTCTGCCAGTGTTTGGATGCGCCCTCTAGTGACTGCAGTGTTAATGTATCTGTGGCCTTGTTTGATACAGGAACACTAAGTAAGGAAGTTAGGAATCAGTATGTTGTCGGGGTAACACTTTTGGCAGGTTTGCTTTGACTTTTGAATGGAGAGGAAGAGGAAGAGACACCCCCTCTGTGTGTTCTGTGATCTGTCTACACACACACACACACACACACACACACACACACACACACACACCTGGAGCACACGTGTGAGGTCTGGAATGATATAAGTTCCTATAGCGGTTTATGTGCAGTTGTTTTATCTGTGTGGTCTGGCAGTGTAAACATACCAGAGCGTGACCTCTGAGCGTGATCACACAACATGAAGACATTAGACTGCAGTAACAGGCTTTAATGCCGCTTTTACACTCAAGACCGTCTGACATCAGACAGTTCAGTTTGGTTGTTGTGAAAGCTTTATTCATAACTCGTGTGTGCACCACAACTGGATCTGCTTGAATAGATGCTGTGGGGTTTGGGTTATGTGCACAGTTGGTAGTTGAAACAGTGAAACCACTGTTGATGAGGTTAAATGTTAAATTGACGTGTTATCTCATAACTCCCTCTCTCTGTGTTCATGTCTGATTAATGCATTCCCTGCAAATCCTGCGACGTGTCTGTGGCAGAAAATTGCAGGTGTTGTTTTGTGTGTGTGAAGTTTGGGTGGTAAATCCTGTGGAGCAAATACTTTAAACATTGAAAGTGGTGCTTTGTGAACTAGCTACAGTGTAAAAGAGCTGCAGCTGATGGTAGTGCTCTCACTGATGTTACAAACATACTTCTCTCACTTCCTGTTCACCTGACTGGGCAGCAGTGAGGGCAACAGGAAGTGAAGTCAGAGTCGCTGGGGACAGCGTCTGTGGAGTACATGCCCTGGGCATCTTCAGTGATGGACGTAAAATCATTACAGTTATGAGCATCGCCATGTGACATGAGTTACGCAAGATGTTTGAAATAGACCTTCCATCAGAGAATGTGATGGGATGGCAGGATGTAAGCCTCACTGCCTCTCTCTCTCTCTTCCACCCCTCCCAAGCCATGTCTTTTCTGTGAAATGTGGGTTCAGGGTCAGCTCTGCAGGTAGTTAAAGCCATTAGTTCATAAACTAACTCGTGTCTTAAATTTAAGTTTTAATTTAAGAGATATTGTGTCTCTTCTGGAGGGTTTCTGAGCACAGGCTGTGGGTGGTAAACATGTCCTCAGCTCATTGCATTTGTCTGCGTTTAGGCAGCAGTCTACCTTCGCAGTGTTCACAGAATCCCCTGGTTTAATAAACTCAACACACGTCACGAGTCTTTAGCCCAGGACTGCCTGGAAAAGCTGTTCACTGTGAACCGGAGCCTCTGGGCAGAGCAGGGAATGTATTTAAATCTTACCTTGAAGGTGAAGTGTGTAACAGAAGCAAACAGAAGCTGGTCAGCCTGCACAATTACTGACTGGATATGCGCAGAACAGCCTCCTCGTTCCCCTTCACAATTTTATTTAAAGCTGTGTGTCAACATTTAGTTTAATTTTACCATCACACTAGTGTCACGTCGATTCACCACGTTAAGGTCCTCCCCTGCTGGTCGTTTTCAGAATTAGCAAAGCTGGCATTTCTAGTGGCCTGGAGAGTTGGGAATGTTTTGTTCTGTTGTGGTGTGGGGAAGTATTTGAGTACATTACATGTAGGCAGTAGAAGTTTAATGTAAACAGAGGTCCACAGAGACCCAGCACTGTGTTTCTGTGCCATGGGTTTCTTTCCCAGCCTGCTGCAAATATGAGGTTAGTAGGTGGGACTTTTCTGTCTGCCTGAGCTGATAATAAACCTCCTGAAGCAAACCTCAGCTTAGTGAGATTAAAAAATATCCTTCACCCCCTCACTTACAACAGCCTGTGTGTCCTGAAGGAAATGGTTTCCTGTCTGAAGTGGACTGTATTCCATCCCTGCCTCCAGTAGCTGCTGAGAGATTTTTAATACACACCAGAGCAGTCGACGCACTGAGGGTTGTTTTCCTTCCTGCTGTCTGCATCTACGTCTTCTTCGCTCTCTCTCACTCGCTCTAATTAGTCTCGTCTGCACGGCTGCTGCACACACAGAGAGATCTTTGACGTCGTCAATCGAGGCTGGCACAATGTATTTTGCTCGTAAGAGGCCTCAGTTTCAGGCGGCCTAGAATGTGGAGCCTCAGCTGTCTTGCTGGTGTGGGCGGCTGCCAAAACCCTCATCCATTTTAAAAATGCTAGCAGTTTGACTCTTTCAAAACAACCTAGAAGCAACACAAGTGCGTCTGCTTACAGAGCAGCCAGCCTCGCTCTATCTGAACCAGGTGTGCAGCTGCCACAAACAGATGGAATGAAAGAAACAAATGACATTAACTGCTATGCATCTGTCAGTCCAACAGAACCGCAGGAGAACCTGAGCTGTTGAGAATGAAAGCTTCTGGAAATATGCTCTCTCTCTCTCTCTTTCTATCTATCACTTCTGTGTTATCACGGTCTCTTTCAGGCCACTGTTGAGATGTTTCTCTTGTTATTTGTTATTTTAACCTGGCCTGGCTGGGGTCCAGCACACCTCTCCAGAGGAACTCCCTCGCCCCCCCCCCAGCTGCTCATGTGAACGCCTGGCTCACACAAGGCCTGTCTTGTTAACTCTCTCAATGGCATGTTTTCTTTAGAAAATATGTCTGGCAGATGGAGATGAGGGAAGTCTCAGTCATCGTCGATGTCTTTGCATCTCTCCGTTCATTAGAGCGTCACTTAGTCACTCCTGCACTGCTGTTACAAATGATATATTGAGACATTTGTGTTAATGAATACTTTTAGATTCATTCAGGCCAATCGTTTATGTATTTTACTGTACTCTAGTAAACATATATCCCAAAATATTGTTTAATTAATGATTAGCATCAGTGTGACTTGAATTTTTTTATGACAATAATTACACAAGAATTAACAGTCCGTGTCTGTGAGCTCCTGAAGAAGGATTTTAAATCTGTGAATTTAGCCCATTTATAGCAGCTATAATCTTCATGAGACCATAACCATGAGTCCAGTGTGTGATAAGACACGTCAGCGAATCCACCCGCCTGCTCTCTGTGTTCAGTGTGTGTGGTGTGTGTGTTGTGTGTCACAGTGCTGTTATGACTTCATATTAAAACGGAGCTACTGACACAGTGTTTAGTGAAGTTCTGAGAGCAGCCGGCGCGGCGTGAAAGTGTCAGGAGGTTGTTAAGGAGCAGCAGAACTGGTATTATACTGTTGGTCCTTTAAATAAAAAAATGTTGCATAATATTTAGATGTTTGCTGTGGCACTATTAGATTCAAGTTTATGTGGCTTTTTTAATCAAAAGTTACGGAGCATTTATGATTTATTGCACAGTGTGATATAAGCACTGTTTTTTAAAGATCATCATGCAAATGATTCTGTTTGTTTATCATTATGTCTAAGACGTGTTTCTATAATAAAGATAATCAAGACTTTTTTGTAGAAATAAAGACTTTTAATTGCAGTGTTGGGCATGCGTTTAGATTAACAGCACGCTCTGTTAACAGACTGTTGTGCGTGTGCGGGTAAACTCAGCTGTAATTTGCAGACGTACACTGATAAAGTGTTTATGTGTTTGGTCTCATGCTGCTTTAGAAATTTCATCAGTGATTAAAAATTATATGGGGATTTTTATGCCACATCTCATCCTGTTTTCCTCACTGTGAGAAACAAAGGGAAAATGATGAGATAAGAATGCCTATTTCTTTGGAGCTCTGGGGTTTTGTTTTCCTGATCTGTACAGGACCTGAAAGCATTTCTTCTTTAACAGGCTCATTCTTTAACTCAATCTTTAACAGAGTGTCATTTTTTAAAGGTGTTTGTCTTTCTGTTGCTACAGCAGCTACAGTCCGCATGAGTGTAACTGGTGCACTCAGTTAACAGCACAGTGAGTTGTGTTTCTTTAACTTCAGGTTACTCTTGCAGGTCTGGACCGGTAATGTGTTTACTGAAAGTCACCCTGGATAATGTGTCGGCTGCAGGACTCTTTTAAAGTTGAGCACAAGCTGCCCTGGCTCAACGGACAGTCATATTCTATTAAAAAACAAACAATGCAAATGTATCCAGAGCTTGTGTTTAATTTAGTCTATTGAGTTCACCAGCTTTATGAAAATGTACTATGTTTATTAGTAGTTTCCAACAAAATACAGTAAATTAGCCAAAACTGTCCACAAAAGTGTGCGTCGTAATTATTGTTGACGTTGCATTGGCCAATCACTGCAGGTCAGCCCCATGAGGTCACTCACTCATGTAAAATAAAACAGCCTTTATCGGGCTACTGACGTGAAAAGGAGTATTTTTGATGTTTGCTGTATGAGTGTCTCACACCCAGTACCTTTCTTCTGTACCAAGCTATTACTTGTCAGCTTTGGGGGGCTAAAATCTGTCTCCCCCACCCTTTAGCTGTGGAACGGCACGTGACATTACAGACAGACAAGGCAGCCCGTGTGGCTGATGGCTTTGTCAAATAAACAGAACAGAGCTTGCTAGAGCTGGTCTGAGAGCTGACCTGGAGAAGTTGTTGATGAACAGATGCGTCCAGATGTTTCTGCTCTCCAGACACCCTGCACTAATGGCTGTCACAGGACAGTGTCCATGATCACAGGGGCTAATGGAGCTCTCTCTCTCTCTGCTGTATGTGTGCCTATAAAACTGTGAGTGTGTGTGTTTGTGTAAAGAAGCTATTTGTATGTGGTTTTGTTTTCTGTACTGCACACTTGCATGCTACTTTAGCTGCAGTTTATAGTATGAATACTGTAAACAGTATACCACCTTGTCGGGAGGTCATGTCTCTCTCTCACTACAGTACACAGCGCTGCTTGTGTTCAGGATCATATCATAAACTCTCAGAGTTCACATGGGCCGGTGGTGATGTCACAATGAACCGGTGAACACGATTTCCCATCCACTCACAGGACTGTCCATTCATCTCTCTCTCTCTCTCTCTCTCTCTCTCTTACTGGAATCTTCTCTTATTGGATGAAGTTGTAGTAAGGAAGATATTGGGTGTGAATGTTACTTGTGATGTTTCTCTTCATTCTAGGAACTGCATTTTTTGTGGCTTCTTTGTTATTGCTCTTGAAACATTTATTTCCTGTGTTATTTTTACAGCTTTATTTTTAAAGCAGCTTACAGTATCTTACACTGTTCTGGACATTTACTGGAATTGTCACTGTTTAACATGCAAATTCGTTTCAGACATTGTTTTCTAGTTTATTTCAGGCCATGTGAAGCGTGAACTCTTTGTCACAGAATCCAGCGAGTCTGAGATTCAGAATCTAAACTGAGATTTCTGTTCCAGCAGTGTGTTGTTCAGAAACATCATTTGTGAGGAGTCATCTCTTTAATCTCCTCGTCACATCAGTGTTTTGTATAAATGACTCAAAGATCTGTTGGGAAGCATTGCTGTCAGTCCATTTATTTATCTGTTCATTTTTGCCCAAGACAAAAATCTTATTAGGAAAATGTCCTCGTCTGTTCTGGATCAGCACAAATTCCTCTGAACATCACAATCTTTTGGAATCAGTGTCTGATTCATGTTGATTCATACAATGTCTTGGCTGGTTATCTCTGTTCAAACTGAGGCCAAGAATCAGAGCCCTCGTGATAAATCAGCGTTATGTAGCCATTTGTTTTCTGTGCTCAGTGCAGATGTGTGTATATTGTCAGAACGATGACTACAGGAGTGCTAGTCCCTCAGAACAAACCTCACGTGGACGGTGCCGCAGTTACGTAGGTTGTTTTCCCCGTGAGACTCGCACAGAAGCTGCAGTCATGCTTGTGTGCCGTACAAACAGGGAATACGCCGTTCAAAGCTGCTCCGAAACAACACAGAACCTCCATTAACCTCCATCAGGTCTGTTCCACCCATGGCCTGTGGTTCTGTCTGTGTTTGGTTCTGGAAAGCTGCCTGGTTCCTTGCATCTGTAGGATTTAGTCTCATTTACTCGCGCCTGCCAAAGGAGTTCTGCTCTATCTGACGCTAAATACATGCTAACGCTGAATAAACACTGTGCTTAAAACATACTGTAAATGTAAGTTGACATTACAGCTGCGGTCAGAGGCTTTGCCCTGACCAACTGAAAACATGGATTTGAACCCTCGGGTCACAGTAATGAATCCAGTGAGATTCAGTCCAGTTGATCAGCTCTGCCGTGTTGAGTCAGTGTGTGCTGAGAGTTTTCATGCAGGGGAAAAGTTGAGCCATTCACAGCTGGATCTCATCGCTTTGTCTGTGCTTGCGTCACTTTAGCAAACTGAAGAGAATGCACTTCTCTTCAGAAATCATCTGCAGCTAAACGTAAAGAGCAGAAGAAATAACCCAACAGGCACAACTTTCTTACTCTGTTACACACTGTGCGCTGGAACTGAAGCTGTGTGAATGCAGCAGACGTTGGTTTGGTTACAGTCGTGAGTCGTGACCTGCTCTTCAGTATTACTGATCTGAAGAGGGTGATGTGACAAAGACAGACAGTTTAATAAATACACACTTTTGCTTCATTTTTTCAGAAGAGAGAGACAGAGAGATTAAATGTGTAAATTTACTAAAATATAATCTGGTAAACTTAGTTTACTAGTAGCATCAAAGCTAACAGACATGGATGAAACACTGCTGGTCTGAGGTTTGTTTTTAACTCTGGTGTTACATAATGTGAAGCGACTTCTTCATGAATGCCAGACTCATCACTTATTTATGAAACATCGTTTGGTGTTTGCATGCTTCTAGTCATAAAACAGAATAAAAAACGAATCAAATGAAATGAAATACCTCTCTTTTCTACAATGCACTGGTGCAAAAATAGGCATTACCACATGATGTTTAAATGAAGGCAGTGTATTTAAATTTCCAGAAAAATAGCTGCATTATGATCACATTACTGTGACTTTGTTTATGCTGCTCACCCCTCATGCGTAAACTCTCAATCTTTTTAGTTTAATTCATGAGAGAAATACCTGCACTGGTAAACGATGGTGAAAACACCTTTTCAATATCAGGAACTCTTCTGCATCGTGTCAGTCGCAGGGCAGAACACGAATGATGACACAGGGTGTGTGTGCAGGATCTCTGATGCCGTGGTCTGATTCAGTCTGATGTTAATGGGCACAAGAGCCGTTAGTGCGAGTAACACGCTCCAATTAACAAATTAACAGAGTGAAGAAAGAGAGAAAGAAGGGAGCGAGAACTAAGAGAGATCAGTTGTAGAAGAAGCACATCTGTCTGTCTGTGCAACAGCCCACGTGACTGTATTTTTCAGTGGAACAGAAAAGGTGAATTTATGAAGAATGTTTCTGGCTCTTTCTCCTCTAATGAAAGTGAATATGTACTGTTAAGCTCCAGTTTGAGAAAAGAACAATATATAACTCATGCATATATTCCAGACCTGTAAGACAGCTTTGTGTGAGAAATCTAAAGATGTCCGTGTTTAGGATATTTCTATAGTGCATCAAAACTCCTTTATTTTCATTATATGTAACAGAGCAGCCAGAATCTTCTCAAAGAATTCCCTTTGACTTTCATGGAAGAGAGAAAATCATGCAGGATTTGACATGACGTGAGTAAATGACAGAATATTCATGTTTGTGTGAGCTGTTCCTAAACGAGTGAGTCACGCTGCTCTGATAACTGAGCTCTGCTTCTCATCTCCTCCAGAAGTTCAAGAGATGTGACGGGAGGAGAACGTGATTGAAAGACCCGCCCTGTCCCAGTTTCCCCAATTATCTCCTCATCTTCTCATGGCAGATATGAGCCACAAAAGCGCTGCGTCTTTCTTATGCACTTAACTGTTCTGAGTCTGTGGTGATGACAGGAAAGCGTGTGCTCATTTAAAATGTGAGGACGGAGAGGAGCCGCTGCCTCGGGCTCTCACAGAAGAGAGATTCCTGCTTACATGGAACTGTGCTTCAGGAAAAGCACAATTATGAGGGGAAAAAATGAACTGAATTTAGGCTGAGGTTTAAATGAAAGAACAAAGCCGTTATACATGGCAATTTTATAACTATATTGCCTTTAACTTTTAAAACAATAATGCATTGCTTAAATGTATGTTTTCCTGTAATATGATATTTACTGGGTGGTTCCCATGTGACAATCACATTTGTGTTTGTTTGTTATATTTTTATACATGAACATCACAACTTCAAAAACTGATGCAGCTCAGGTACCATCTTGTTTTTTCCTCAGTCTTGTGCTGAACAATAATTTTGTTGCTGTGAATTGTGGCCTAATTCTTGCCTGCCTCACGTCCCCTGAAGAACCTGTCAGAGAAAGTGTTGCTCAGCTGTTTTCTAATCATGAGTAAAAGTTTTCTCACTTCAGCCGTGAGGTACATTACTGAGATTAAAACGTTTAATTAAAAATGAAAAATCTTCATTATAGCCTAAAGTCTTTCTTTCTAATGAAATGTATTGCGTATATGTGCCATCATCACTAAGTGATTTTAGTCCACATTCTGGATGGTTGCCAGGGCGTTGCTATGCAGGATTTTAGGGTGTTTTTTGTGAATCCTCATGTGGATCCCAGGATATTACATGCTGGCTGAAAGAGCCCAACACAAAGATTGTATAATCCTCTGGTCCCTGATGTAGCTTTTGTCCCTCCTGTAATGTAGGTACAGGGTTTTTGTCAGTTTTATGCAAAGGTTGTAAATCTGATTTCTTAGACAGGTATCATGACAGCTGTCCTCAGTAAGTGGTCTGATCTGAAGCAGATGACGATTGAGAAGTTTTAAAGAATATCTGCTGTTAATAATTTAGAGTAAATGTGATCCATTAATTGAAATGAAATTCAAGAATCAGATTGATTGAGGAAGATTGTATTAATATGTGCCTGTAGTGTTCTTTAATTAGTTCCTGTCGTTTCCACCCTGTTGTGGACGTGTTGTCAGTGTGCTGAGTCAGACGGCCGTGTGTATGTCTTCCAGCATGTGAGATTTCTAGTGCTTTCAGACCCCCCCAACACAACACGTCTCCACACGTCACCCTTCCACTCACATCGCCATGGTTACAGCTGACCGGCAAAAGAAAGCTAGCAGGACACACACTTACTCGACACACACACAGCTAGACAGTACACTACTGTAGTTTCAAGGTCCCCTCTCACCCTGCCTGAAGGATGCTGACATATGCAGTATGCGGTTCTTCCTTTTTCCCCCTCATTAGCTGTGTTTGCGATTAGGGTTTTATAAAGGGCACGCTAGTGCTAAGACAAAAAGGAGCATGCAGAGTACAGCTGACTTTCCATGGATTTTTTTAAGATCAAGATTTTAGGTTAGAATTTATATGGATGTGCTTTTAAATCCTCTTTTGCCTGCAGCAGTTATTACAGTAGCATTTTAATGTGGTGTGACTCTTGTTTAGAAGTGCACATATTCCACATGGTCTCTCAATAGTTATGAGCTCATAAAAGCTGCATACATACAGTAAGAATGATCAAAGAAAATGCAGTTTAAAATAGTTTTAGATGGAGTTTATTATCAAAGTTTGCAGTCAAACTACAGGACATTTCTACTTCCTAAAAATAATTCATAATAACCAGCCATATACTGTACACAATATTCACATATTTCTGAATAGTGACTGATTACATTTGGATTGTGTTGTGTGAACGTTGCTTACAGTACACTGTTTTATAACAGCAGACTGTATACTGCTGTGTCCCGCTCAGAACGTAATTGCCTGTGTGTCAGTCCATAAGCTGTTTAAACATGACCAGAACATCATTATTGTGTGTGTGTGTGTGTGTGTGTGTGTGTGTGTGTGTGTGTGTGTGTGCACTTCAGCACATAATGAAACGTGTGTCCTGAACGCTGAGTGATTCTTGGAAAAGAGAATATTTGTTGTAAGATGTCAGAAAGGTTGCAGGGTTTGGGTATTTTATCATTCTTGCTGTCATATAAGTTGTTGGTAACAACTAAAGCAATGTTAATGATTGATTTTCAAGGAAGATTTAAATTCTAGGGCTCAGTATCTTTTAAGATTTACAGCTGCCCGGCCTCCAGGTGTGTTGTGTGAGTTAAGAAGAACTTTTCATGGAATAATAAATCTTTCATTAACTGAAAGGTAACCTTAACTTAAACTGCAGTAACTAAATAAATACCTAACTTAATCCAGGTGAAGTTCATTTGATTAATTTAGTGTTTTACATAATATTGCATGCACATATGGTTTCAAAACAGAAAATTGTGTCTTAAAGGTCCCCAGTGAACAAGCCAAGAATGGATGAGTGTGGCAGGAAAAAAACAAGATTATATGTTGCATTAAAGAGGGAGAAAAACCTTGAGAGGCAACAAATTCATCTTGAGGAAGCCATCCTGCTCTGGCCAGACAAGCATTTCATTAAATGTACATACCGCCAAATATTATCCAGTTACATAGTCTGCGTAAAACAAACACTGTTTTCATTGAATCAATGACACCAGGCGATATGTAAATTATACGCTGAATATACATTCTAAATTTTCAACGGTTTTCAGACAGGATTAAAATGATTACAATTATTGTGCTCAGTTAAACCAATCAGATCATGTTCTGCGTGGAGAGCAGGAGGTTCGTGTGAGAGTGTGTTTTCTCTTGTGATGAATGCATCTCTCTCGGGTTTCTGGTGGCTTCTTTTACTCTGATTTGGGACACCAGACACGTCCTCATTAGTTTTATGAATGTAATCAATGGCGTAGCTGTATTTGGGGTTAATGCAGTCCCACTGCAGACTGGACCATTAGTGCCTGTTAAACCAATCACGGCCTGGCCAGAGCTCCCAC
This sequence comes from Chromobotia macracanthus, assembly GCA_036877525.1. Lineage (NCBI taxonomy): Eukaryota > Metazoa > Chordata > Actinopteri > Cypriniformes > Botiidae > Chromobotia > Chromobotia macracanthus. The sequence continues at coordinate 1,476,548 of JAZGTH010000012.1, forward strand.
GCTGCCCTGCTCTGATGTCACTCGCGCTAAAGTGAGTGGAAAAAACAACACATCACCTTATTGGCACAGCACAGCGAGGCCTCAGAGGGCACATGAGACCTCGTATTTCCACCTCGATGTAACACAAGTTTCATTGGTGCATCATTATGGTCTATTTTGGTGCCATCTGTAAGTCCCATGAGACAGATCAGTAGCTGCAGTGAGAAAAGCTGAAATTTATTTTGGTTTGGGGCATGTGTAATTTAGATGCTGTTACTGTGGAAATGCTTCTGAAGTGATACTGTAAACAGTGAAATCAAGGTAAATCGAGGTAAACTTTCTCTCAGGCTCACTAGAGTGAAAAATGCAGACTTTGCTTCTCTGGGGCAGCTGTTGTGAGCAGAAAGGCCCTTTTCAAATGGTCTTGGCTATGAGTTGGCATTTTGGGCAGTTGTAGTCTGTGTCTTGTCTGGTTCTTATTAGACTAATGCGCAATTTGTAATAAAAAGTGCAAATTTCCCATATGGAGTAAAAACAGTGTTGAGTCGGGGCCCAGATTTGTGCGCTTTAGGGTGGCTGCTGATTTTACAGTGTAAGCGTGGCCCAGTTCTTTTGGTTTATATTTTAGAGGGCATTTTCCAGCTTGCTATCACAATAACTAGCACCAAACGCTTTATCCTGACAGCTTTAAATTGTCACTGAACAACAGCGGATGTTCAAATCTATAAATGCTGTTAACAATGGGAGGGTCAGCCCATGATCCAGTATATGCATACAGTACATACAGTTGTTCATTGAATTGACGGTCAGTGCTTGGCATCATAAAGCTGCCCATGTGCTTGATGAAACAAACCTGAAAGGTTCTAAATATGTTTCTTCCTTTGCTCTGTTTGTCACACATTAATGCATTTTTCTGTTGCTCTTTAGGTTCTGTCTTCACTTCCCAAGCAAAGCCCACTGTAATCTTATCTCAATTTGACGTGTCTCTGTATCGCACTTGACATTTAGAGCGGTGTTGAGTTGCCGTGTGTTTGCTTTTATTTCACAGACACATGAAGGGAAGAACAGGCAGTTCACATGCAGGGCTGTGCTGGCGACCGCAGGCGGTGAGCTCAGCTGAGCTGTGTGAGGAGCAGCCAGTGCCCGCTCTCCCCCGGGAACACAGCAGAATTCCCTTAGTGGCCCCTGCTTACTCTGGGCCCTTCTAACCCTGCTAAGCCAAATATTTATCCTGCAGTCAAATTAACCGGTACACACGTGCAAGAACAGATAATGCTGAATGCGTTGGGGGAGAAACGCTCTCTCCACAGGGTCACTCACATTTTTAGAAAACATGCTCTCAAAACCTCCAGTCACAAACAACCATGTGTCTTTTTTTTCTGGGGACGGGGAGTGTGATACCCTGCTAATGTGGGCCCTGGAGCCTTATGAATGTTTACTGCAGTGCGCTCCTCTTGTATCTCAGGGGATGTTTGTTGTAAAACAGTCAGGGCCTGTTGACAGTCTAAACAGCAGTGTGGCGTACATGCAGCATGCATCTTTCCCTGCGCAGGGCGTCTCAAAACAGATGCTTCGATGAGCCTCACTGCGCATCTCTCGTTATGCAAATGAGGTCAGGACCTGTGGGGTCACGTGGCAATGGAGTGGTGATGTCTGTGAGGCAAAACAGCATGTCTGCCATGTGCTGCTTCAGGAAAACGGCGCTCTTGAGGTCACTGTCTGATCCTCCAAGGCCATTGTGTGACTGGCAGCCTCCTCTCCAGTGCTTTTATTCCATACAAGGGCCTGCCAGAGGCGCACACAGCATGAGATCTCCGCGTACGTCACCATCTCTCACTTCCCCACAGCAACCTGGTAAGCAGCAGGCAGCGCGGGAGAGCAGAACGGAGGCTTTTAATTGGCCGGGAGCGGTTTTGACTGAACACAGTGTTCTCGCTGGCTTTCAGAAGTGCCTGTTGTTGAACAAAGAACAGATTTGTCACTCCGTTCCCTCTGCCACGTTTTAGCTTCTGTTCGTGACTGCAGCGTGAAGGTTACGTGCGGTACCGTCTGTAGATGTTCTAACAGAGCAGATCTCACAGGCGACTGCAGAGGTTGTTTACATTAAGGAGTCGTAACAAGCACGTGTGAGACCGTAAGAATGGAGATGCTGACCATTACCTTTTGACGAGTGGAGGGGTGACTTCTCACTGTAACTCACAGCAGTGAGTGTATACAACACTAGGCGGTCTGGCGTGAGTTTGTTGAAACAGAAACCATCATGAGGAGAAATCTTTATGGTGAATGAATCTTTATGTGTTTGTTGCGCAGCGTGTGTGTCTATCGGACCGGTTCGGTATTTGCTTTGTTTTTACCTGCACTTTTAACCACTGTTGTTCGTTTTTACAGAAGAACTTCTCCAGTCGGCCAGTGTTGCAGTTTGCAATGTCTTAAATGCACAGAAACATTCACTGACTCGCCCTCATGTTGTTTCAAACGTGTGACTTGTTGTCTGTGGAATATATGATGATAAGGTAAAACATACAATGACTACAGTAACAGACAACAGAAAATCTTCATAAAAGCAGTCTATAGAGTCTGTGAGCTCAAAGTTTTCTGAAGCGTTATGATAGTTTGAAAAAGATGTAAATGTAACTTATCTGGATTTCTGATGTAATGCTCTGAAAATCTTCTCCACAGCAGCTCTTGAGTGATGTCTTCTGCATCTCCACAAACTCACCAGCAGTGACATCAGACCTAATGTAACGTCCTCAAACCACATATGTAAATAAACACGAGCAGATGATATTTGAGACATACAGGCTTGTGAAAGATTATCAGTAAGTTTGGACTTTCATCCACATGAAAGAAGAGCCTCACTGTGTGTGTGTGTGTGTGTGTGTGTGTTTGTGTGTTTGTGTTTGTGTGTGTGTGTGTGTGTGTTTGTGTGTGTGAGTGACAGTGTTCTGTAGCAGTGTGTGTGTGTGTGTGTGTGTGTGTGAGACAGTGTTCTGTTCCAGTGTTTTTTTTTTGTTTTTGTTTTTTTTGTGTTGACAGTGTTCTTTCTTTTTAGTGTGTGTGTGTGTGTGTGTGTGTGTGTGTGTGTGTGACAGTGTTCTGTTCCAGTGTTTTCAGTGTGTGTGTAGAATTGGCCCTGCACTTCATTCATTATAAACTTGACAGTTGTAGGATGTGACAGTGAGTGGCAACACCTGCTGATCCAAACTGTGGTTCTTCTCCCATCATCCCTAATAAAGTCAGTTACACCAGGAAAACCTTTCATAAGTGGCCTCTAATGGTCTCTGCCTGACAGCCTGCCCAGCCTGTCCAGCCTGCCCAGCCAGAGAATATATTAGAGGCCGTGAGGAGAGTTAATCTACAGCATGTCATACTTCTGCGCGCTGCTGAAGAGAGTCTGCGCGACTGCCTGTGTGTCTTTCCTGAGGTTTTATGGCTCGGTGCATGTGGCCCTGTTAGCTCAGGCCATTCCATTGCTATGTAACATAATGATATGGTGTTAGCGCTGCTGTGGCAGTGTGCACTTCCCAGCAGCTGAAAAACAGAAAATGGACTCCGGGGGAGCAATTTGTTTCTCCTGCTGGTTTGACTAGTACAGAGTGGGTTACGTTTGGAGCTGTTCAGAGGTTTAAACAGCGGTCGTTGTGGCACTGAAGGATACATTTCAGCAGTCAGACTCTTGGCGTCATTAAAAGCTTTACACCGCAGTCCAAATGTGGCAAGCTTTTTTTTGAGAGCCTGCACGCAAACTGCAAATGCTCTGGAATGCGTCAACTTTCACCAGGCAGGTTTTGCATTGCTACACGAGCACTGTGCTAATAGCTGTCCAGCAGACTTCCACACCAGGAGTGTGGTTGAGAAGAACCTTCTAATGGAGGTTAGCTGCTGCGTTCCAGCTCCATGTTTAAAGACATCCTGTCTTGTTTTTGTACGGGCTGGTATTGGCTTTCATGAAATGGGTTTTCCTTTGTGCTAAGCAGTTGGAGAACTCCTGAAGCATATTGACATGAACAGTAAATTTTACTTTTCTGGGGAGTGACGTAAGTGTGACAGAGAGAAATTTGGCTGCAGTTGCATTCAGTCAAATAGCAAATACAGTGGGTGATTTATTGACCCTTTCCAGACACATCACATCGATAAACACTGTAATTAGTGACTTTAAAGGTTTACAGTGAGCTAATACAAATGAGATGAAAATGTACGCTCTGTCTGTCTGTCTGTCCATCCATCATGTATACATGTTTAGAGCAAGTTTAGAAGAACTGAGCTCCTAAAACTCAGTCATGCAGGACTTTAACAGCAGTATGAAGACAGGTTTGTCTGGCCAACATTTTTTCCTTCTGGAAACCTGAACTTCTCCCGGGTCTTTTGGCTCCAGCACCTTCTACAGACCACTGGGAGCCAGTCTGAGTCAGGTCAGAGGTTGAGGTCTCAGGGGAGGACAAGCATTTCCTGTCCAGCTTCAGGGTTTCATTTGGATCAGGAGATTTGCCTGCTGTACAGGGCAGACAGAACTGACCCAACAGACACTGAACAGTCATTTATACCCCCTATGAACGGATCCCTGTCCCTCATATAGACTTTCTGTTCTCATATTTGTCTCAACACTTCATATGAAGCCAAGTATAATGTATCATGTTGTTTACTCACTGTCACACTAATGGGAATTGAAGATCTTAACTCTCATTAACTGTGTTACTAATAGAAATTGTGCTTCTGAATCCTTCCTTGTTTTACTTTTACTTTTTGAACAGAATTCATTGGTGCATGTTATTCAAAAAGTGCCTGTCTTCAGAATCTATTAAATGTGTGTAATATGTAGTTTTGCATCTGCCTGTCTGTCCCTTTTTATTAGTTTTTATAGGTATATTGGCAGTATTATAAGTATATAGTTCAGTATTGTTTTTATTCATCTCTCTTGCTGTGACTAGCATAATTCCATTCATGGCGCCTCCTGCAGGCCAGATACAGAACTGCACTTGATTCATGAAAAGGATAAGTAAAAAACAAAACACAGAGATTGAGGGAGATATATAATGACAAAATAAAAAAATCAAACATTGTTCATTAAGCAGAGCTTAATTAAGACTGAGAACAGGAGTGAGTGGGATGGCTGAGGGCTGTTGTACATTTTTCATTGCAAAGACTCAATACAGTCTGTGTATGCAGATATTTACACAGACAGTATTTGCAGCTTCTCAACAACTCACGGTTATGAACACAGTGCTTGGCCCACTCAGATGCAAGTAAATGAAGCAGTACAGCACAGATGTGTGTACACAGCGCTGAATATTGAATGAATCGTGAGATACAGCAGCAGTAATACAGAGCGCTGATGCGACAGGCCTGTGTGATTTCCAGATCACCCAGAGTCTCTACATTATTAAAAGCGCATTAGAGGTGTAATGGCTGAGAGATGCGTCTCAAGTACTGCTGCTGGCTGCGACTGCCGCAGCTGGGGGAGGTCATGTGACCTGCTGATGCACTGTTAGATTTACATGGGAGCGCATGAAAAATAAACAATACCAGCATAATTCCTACTGCATACTGCCTGTGTGAAACAGTATGCAGTAAACAACTGTCACACGACCTACACTGCATGCTTAAATCCTTTTTTAAAATCACGTTATTTTAACAGTTTACATAAATTTTACATAATAAATCATTATTGTTTATTCATAACTCTTGAAAAGGAAGGTTACATCAGGCAGGGCATTGTGGGATACTGTCCCTGTGCACATTCTGGCAAATGCAACAGACCATCCAGGTATTCGATGCAGGAATTTTTCATGCCATGCACACTGTATATACTGTACACACTGCATGAATAACAGTAGCACAGTGCTTTGCTATTCCAAACACAGCTGGGAAGACAGAAAGAGAAAGTTGGAGAAAGAGAGAGAGAGGAAGTGGAAAGAGTGTGTTTGCTGCGAGCAGGACTGGCGGCTGCAGCTCATTCATGCAATATTAAAGCGACGCTGCATCATGCACCTTATTATAAGTCTTGCTCATATGTCACTTAAGCCAGTGAGAGCTGTGCTCTTCTCTACACTCTTCCCTACACTCTTCTCTACACTCTTCTCTACACTCTTCTCTACACTCTTCCCTACACTCTTCCCTACACTCTTCCCTACACTCTTCCCTACACTCTTCTCTACACTCTTCTCTACACTCTTCTCTACACTCTTCTCTACACGCTCCTTAGTTATTAATGGACGATGGTGATCTGTTCTCTACAGTGAGGTCTGAATAAAGAGAAATCTCATTAACATGTTCTGTTAGTGACAATGCCTGAAGGAATCCACTCCAGGACCACTCCACTCCAGCTTTTGTATTGGGCTACATAAATATTTGTAAAGATGCTGTTAAATCCATTTTTAGGTGCCTATTTGTGTTTGGAAAAATCAAGGAAAAGAAAAAGAAGGAAAAGAAGTTTTCTTCTCAGGTGGAGGGCATTTACATCTACACTCAGTAATGGTACAATAGACCATGTCCATGTACATAAACATGCTATTATGGTACATTTTGGTACTTTTTTGGCTTCTTGTAAGATATCAGATTTCTAATTTCCTGCTTATGTTTGATGAGAGATTATGAGTGTATCCACTTGGATTGTGTGAACCTGTTTTCCATGATTGTTCCTCACAACTTATATAATTTAATAGAAATAATCATTTTATATTTAATTTTTATTTAATAATTATTTATAGAAAATATACTTAACTGTGATATGAGGTGGTGGTGTTGGCTCCCATGGGTCAGACACTATTGTAGTGCTGTTTGGATGCGCTGTTTATATCACAATGTACCAGGACTGAGAGTGACAGATGCTGAAACATGTCGCCTGATTTACAGCCTTTTTCGCTCTATACAATCAGCTCAGTCAGAATAACGATTGTTTGGTTTCCTCTCCCTTCAAACTCAAGAAAATATTCAGCTGCAGCTGGCCAGAGGCTGTTTCAGAGATTGAAAGTGTCCGGCATGAAAGTGTCTCTCCTCGTGAGAGAAACAAGCTTTTGGCTCAGAGTGTTTCAGGTGCTATTCAATTGTGGACGATGTTTGAATGTGACGACGGGCATCTTCAGCCAGTGCAGCCTGTTTCTCGCTGCCCACAGGAATCTCCTAGTGTCTGTTAATGAGAGTGTGTAAAGTTTACAGCACTGAGATGCGGTTAAGCAGCGAGTAAAGACTGTCTGACTGTGAAATTGAATTATGAGCGTGTGTCACAGAACAAAATAGGACACGTGTGAGCGGGAGGAGAAAAGAGATCCCTAGAGCACTGATGCTTCTCTCTCTCTCTCTCTCTTCTCTCTCTCTTTCTGCTGTATTTTAGTAAGTGAGGTAGAGTGTGTAGGCTCATTAGATGATGTGAACAGTTGATGTGTGTTGCACTCTTTTGTGTGTGTGACTCGTAACGTCCTGTGTTTCTGTCTACAGATGCTCCCTCAGCAAGAATGGGATCACAAAAGAGCCGCCCGCGGATCTCAGGTCAGTTTAACCCTGTGTGTGTGTGCACGTGTGGTAATGTGTTTGTCTGTTCTATCTCTCTCTTCATGGTTGGCTGAAAGTGTGGAGAGGTGATGATGTCATTACTGATGTGTTTCTCTGCTCTGTGTCCCGCGTTTGTTCCCTCAGCGTTTCATTTAAACTCAGCAGTCTGACCTCTAACATCTGTTTTCATGCTGTAAAGCTTTGAAATCTCAGCACAAAGCTGGTTTATCTGTGCTGTGCATTTGGCGATAAAGAAGAACAATTTCATTCACACTGAAAGTGGATTTTTATCAGACCTGGACGTCTGGCAGTCAGTTAAGACTTTTACATTGCTGACAGACATATGTTGGACCATAATGCATGTGAGGGCTTACATAAGCCAACGCCACACAGCTTAAGTGTGTTCAGCGTGTACCAGGCCAGTTAGGGCATGTCCCAGAATGCACTGGGCCTTGAGAACTGCGAGGCCATGAGCTGACAGCAGGAACAATACACATGAGAAAGAGAAGTGTGTGTGTGCATGTGTGCAGTGGAAGCACCAGCACTGAGAATGTAAAGCACACTGGTGTTGCGTTGTAAATTGTGCTCCTGACATTTCAGGCCAGTGAATAATAAACAGAGGACACAGCTGTTTAGTAGACATTTTGTAGAAATGAAGTGTGTGTGTGTGTGTGTGATATCCTTCCCTGAAGATCAGTGGTGGTTAAGAGTCATATTCAAACACACGAGAAGCAGAGACTACACCACAGCTTACACAGATTGCTCTCTTTTCTAATTACACAGTTGTTGTATCATTTGTCAATTTGGGGACATGGTTCTCTTTAGTCCATGTATCGTATGAAAAACTGAAACACTTCCCACAGTTCCCACAGGCTTTCAGACAGCAGCTATTGAGGTGGACCAAGAGTTTGTTTTCCTATAGTGATTGGTGGAAAACAGTCATCTCCAGTACCTGATCATGGTGTGAGCAGTACAAACTGGACTGAAATTCGAACCCGTGACCCTCAGTGTTCTGCAACAACTGGCCATAGCTTTTTGAAAAGTGTTTTCTTGCTGCTAAAAATTAACTGTAATTACAATATTGTTGTAGAGTATCAGATTATCAATGCATGAATTAAAATCACTTTTTGATGTGTTAATGTGCACAGGAAAATTGTTCCTGTGAAAATCTCCTGAAACTTGAAGCATCACGTCTGATCATGCAGTGTTTAAGGGACTGGATAAAAGTATAAGGCTTCTGTGTCATAAAAAGTGTGAAGGAGGGGGAAGCCGTTTTTGTTGAGACCAATTTAGCTCAAACATCTATTTATCGTGTGGGCACTGAGGTAACGCTCTTTGCCCTGCTGTCACTTAGCAACAGGCTATTTTCAAAACACATGCTTCCTGTGTTGTGTGGAGCACCTATGTGTCTCAGACTGCTGGCCTGAATTGGGGCAGTTGGGCAGGCAAGTATGTATCCAGATTCTCCAGTAACAAAACTAGGAAGAACCCAGACAGACTGTCGCAGATATTACCCAGCACTGGCAGCATGAGGAAGAGACATGACCTGCTCTGCTCTCCTGAGCACCAGGTGGGAGATAAACTACATACATATAATATATACATATACACTATATGGTGAACTAAGCATGGGTACCTAATGAAGCTGTTAAAATGTTAAAAATAATAATAATGACCAAAGTTTTGACTTGGTATTGGGGCTCTTGAGTTTTACATTTGTAAGAAACTAACAAAAAGTAGCCAAAGGGCTCTGTCAGCACTGACAGAAGCTTCTAGATCTGAGAGTCTTCAAGTGGATGTTTCTCACTGTCTTTCCTGTAAATCCTGCTGCAGCTGTGAGGAGAGAGAAATGTGTGCCGTGTCAGAGGTTTTGTGAGTCCGTTCTGCACATACATATTTATCTCTCCATCTCTTTCCCAGTCAACTCGCCCTATACAACACCCCGTGTCGCCTTCAAGCGTGTACAGCACAAAGACAGAATAAACATTTTGTACAGAGAGGAGTCGAAAGTGGAATGAGATCAAGTTCAATATTTCAGTTTGATCCGGAAAACATATTTGCTTCAGTTCAATTTGGTCAGATCACCACTTCCGGGAACGTCAGGGAACAACAGCTGAACTCCTGGAATCTGCAGAATACCGCACCAACATCCTCAGTTCACACTGTAGTGTTGTGATTTTTATGATGATTGTGACACATTGACTGTTTAAACTGTCATCATGACAGTACACAGTCTGCAGGTGCTGAAGTGCTGTTGCAGAAACATGTCCCCGGCTTCAGTACTCTAATTGACAGGATTGTGTAGTTAACACTGTTGGGGCAGATGTAGATTAGTGGTTACAATTTGGGCTGCTTATAAAGTACAACATGAAATTACAAGTATAACCACAAATGATTGATTGATCTGTCTTGTTGTAGATTCTGTAAACACAGAGGAGTTTGGCTTAATGCATTAGAGAACAGTGTTCTTAAATTTAATGCGACGTAACAGTCCAGGTGAATTATGACTTATTTGTGTTTGGCGAGGAAACGTGTCTGTGCTAAAAAACGAATCAAAGCTCTCTTTCTCTCTCTCTCTCTCTCTCTCTCTCTCTCTCTCTCTCTCTCTCTCTCTCTCTCTCTCTCTATCTCTGATCATAGTCACATCATGCTGTGTACGCTTATGTAATGTAATGCATATGCACGTATAGAATAACATGACTCAACGTTTATCTGGGCTGGTGTTTTATTCTAGTATACAAACTGTAGTTCAGGGTTCTCTCTCCTGACAGTTCTGTATGTGGACAGATCAATACTGTTACCAGCAGCTACCTGCATTTTCTTCCAGTACACACACACACACAATGACAGTAAGGGACATTAGCTGTGAAGAGAGTGCATTACAGGCAGGTAATGGATAAATTTCGCTATCACAGGATGTCATAAAGGTTGCCCTGAAGAGCAGATAATGTGTTGTTTAAGGCTGGGTTCCCTCAGAAGAGTTGGCGTGTGTCCAAAAATGCTTCAGAACTTTCCCAGAAACATCTTCCTGTTTTAGTTAGTGATGGAACACAAACACACATGCTCTAAGGTTCGAGCCAAAGGTGATTTTGTGACTCTGTGTTGCCTCATTGTTTGGACAGAACATCTTCTTACAAATGACTTGTTTGACAACCTCATGCGTGAATCACGTCTCCTGATGGCTGGTGTAGCAGTCACTGTTCTGATATCAGCGCTGTAGATGAGAGAGAGAATGTAACGCAGATAATGATGTCGTCTCTGAACACTTCACCTCTTGTTTTGCATGTTCTATATTTAATCCATCTGTTCCTCTTCCTGGCAGAGCACGTGTGACTCTGGTGAAAGCCCAGGCATTTCTCCACAGCAGTCAGAGGTTTTTGCCTTTAAACACACACTCACACACGGGGAAACTTCATGAAACTTGTCAATAAAGAGTGTTTGGCTGCCATTAAAAAGCCTCAAAAATGGGACTTACAAACTAGGTAA